>VXBL01002509.1:1288871-1319810 GCA_013400195.1 Aramus guarauna | reverse complement strand
TCCAGGGCTTTGTCCCATGGTGTGGTACCCATTAGATCCCTGAAGAGACCAAAGTCTGCTCTCCTGAAGTCCAGGGTAGCGAGCTTGCTATGCACCCTCCTCGCTGCCCTGAGGATCACGAACTCCACCATTTCATGGTCACTGCAGCCAAGGCTGCCCTTGAGCTTGACATCCCCTACCAGGCCCTCCTTGTTGGTGAGCACAAGGTCCAGCATGGCACCTCTCCTTGTGGGCTCCTCTACCACTTGGAGGAGAAAGTTGTCATCCACACATTCCAGGAACCTCCTGGATTGCTTGTGCTCTGCTGTGTTGTCCCTCCAACAGATGTCTGGGTAGTTGAAGTCCCCCATAAGGACCAGGGCTTGTGAACATGAGGTTGCTCCTATCTGCCTATAGAGGGCCTCATCCACACAGTCTCCCTGGTGAGGTGGACTGTAGCAGAGCCCCACTATGAAGTCCCCTGCCCTGGTGCTCCCTTTAATCCTGACCCATAGGCTCTCGGTCAGCTCCTCCTCCATCCCCAGGTGGAGTTCCATGCACTCCAGCCGGTCACTGACATAGAGGGCGACACCCCATCCTTGTCTACCCTGCCTGTCCTTCCTAAAGAGCTTGTACCCTTCCATGCCAACACTCCAGTCATAGGACTATCCCACCATGTCTCAGTAATGCCAATAAGGTCATAAGGTTACCTGCAATTCATTTTGTATATGGATTACATGAATGTCATCAGGGTTTATTTGGGTTTTTATTTATGTTGTTCTAAACTGGTTGTTGTCAAAGTAAGAATTATTTTCTCCAAATATGCTGTTCTGTACAAAACATAGTAGTATAGTTGATGAGTTCTCTGAGGCATGGCAAGGCAGTTTTGTCAGAAGGTCTATTGTGTTTTTCATCACAAAAATGTATCAGTCCTCTTTTGACCCCTGACTTAGTTTCAGTGGACTGTTGGAGAACTGTGGCATAGCAGAGGAAGAAAAAAAGATAAAAAGATGCATTTAACTTGGGAAACATACAAGGTACTAGATTCTTCAGCAAATACTAACATTATCATGTTGCAAATAGGATATATTCCTGGAAATCAGTAATATTTTATCTGTTTCTTTAGGTTTTTGTAATTTCAATTTACATCAGTTAATACCAGCACATTTCTTCATTTTCACTGTGTGTGTTATTCCTATTTACCAGAATATTAATACAGAACTGTTTCTAAAACAGGGGCATTGGCAGGATTAATTGATATTGCTGCTGACTGGATGACTGACTTGAAGGAAGGCATTTGCCTTAGTGCATTGTGGTTTAACCATGAACAGTGTTGTTGGGGTTCAAATGAGACCACATTTGAAGAGAGAGATAAATGTCCACAGTGGAAAACATGGGCAGAACTAATAATTGGGCAAGCAGAAGTAAGTATATACCCATTCTTACATGGTCTTGCTCAACATTTCAACTGAACGTGGAAAGAAAATAATAGTCTTAAGGTCAGGGTGCTAAACATGGGTTTGGGTTGTACTATCTGCTCAGTTTTTCAGTATTTGAATTCATTAATAGGTTATACTTAATAAATGTGTGTTTCATGCACTGTAAGGGGGCTTGGAGTGTTGCAGGTGTAAGGAAATTATGAGAGTATAGACCTGTTAATAACAGGAGTATTTCTATTCTTGTTCATAACTATACATAAAAAAAAAACCCAACCTAAATTTGTAGTGTTCTCTGTTAACTAAGAATAGATTGGTTTTATTTTTTCTACAAAAATTTTTAAATAAAGAAGATTTATTCAGTATTCAGTAGATTTTAACAGCTAATAGCTATTAAAAAAACAACCCTGTGCTATGTTTATTTTTTCTTTTTAAGATGAAGTGTTAGAATACTTTCTGCCTTGTATAACTCAGTCTTTGCTGATGTGCAGATGTCATGACTTTGTTTTTCAAACAAAATTCTTTTTCTTGGCTTGGTAATAATTACTGTCCTTCAAAATGTGTGCAGAAGTGTACTTGCAGGAAGAGTACTTCTGGGTTATTTTAAGCCGTAATTTTGCTTGTACGTCAAATTTATATTCTGACCTTTGGTTTTTTTTGTGTTTTTTTTTTTTGCTTTTAGGGTCCAGGTTCATACATAATGAACTACATAATGTATATTTTCTGGGCTTTGAGCTTTGCCTTCTTAGCAGTTTCTCTGGTGAAGGTATTTGCTCCCTACGCCTGTGGCTCGGGGATACCTGAGGTGAGGTCTAACTAATATAAAATATACATTATAGATGTTTCATATTAATGTGAAAATTCCTTCTGCCTTACAGTGTCAGGGGGAAGAGGGAGCATTCTGTGACTTTGATGAACTACATTAATACAAGTATTCAAATTGAAATACTGTAATTGTGCTAATTGTTGCTGAGAAAAATACCCCAAATTTCAGAGAATCTCCTGAGTTTGTAGATTTTGCTGCATGCTTCTGGCAGGACTACTTTTTAAGGAAAAAGACTTTGGAAGAGTGATTTCCAAACCTTCCTCCCAGTCCCCACCCCTCCCTAGGGTGATAAGAGAGAGTATACAGGTCCTTTGACAGAGGAATTGATCTTTTGTTGTGCTGGCTTTAATCACCTTACCTAGCACAAACTGTCAGACAGTCACAAAGTAAAATGTGTAATATCCTCAAAAACTCATTGTTTTTACAATTGCTATCTGCTACTATACACAGAATGGGAGGGAAAAACCCAAAGTCAAAGTCTGGTCAGTCTCACTTCTCCAGTCATTCTGTAAATATTTCTTTACGTATGTCTATTGTAGAAGTTGAAGGACAAATCCCGCCTCTAAATAAGCCTGGAGTACTTCTGTGCTATTATTCCAGAAGAGATTTCATCCTAAATTGGTTTCCAAATGTAGCTAACCTTTACTTTCTAGACACAGCTGCCTAGTGTTTTGTGTACATCCTATTTATAGACATATTGTCCTTTCCTATGATAACTATATTATTTCCTATTTATGGACATTTTTCCAGACTAATAATATGACACTGTTAGGCAAAGTAATACCTTAGGCAAGTGACACCTCTTTTGTAGTGGAATAAGGCTGGGTTTTGCCATCTTTATGTCAAAGAACCTACTGTTAAATTTTTATGTAGAGATGGTAAAACATAAGGAGAAAATAGAGAGGGGTAAAACTGGTGCAAACGTGATATTACGATAGATGACCTTGAGTATAGTTTTTGCAGGTTTATTTTTACTTTGGGAGTTTTCTGACTTTCACTTGATAATTTACATCATAAACTAATGAATGTAGTCTTAGAAGCTACTGCAGATTAAATTTCTAGTAAATGTAATGGGCAATGTTATTGTCCAGTGTTTTAGAGTAAGTTGCAAATAGAATGCCTCTGGCAACCAAATGGATTCAGTGTAGCAATCTGAACAATACATGTTTTAAAGTTTAATTTAGTCATTCGAAAAGGATATTTTTGAAGTTATGCAGATAAAATGATAAAATTCATGATTTTCTGAAGAAAGCAGAATACAATAATGTACTATTTTTTTCTTTCTTCCAGATAAAAACTATTCTGAGTGGCTTCATCATCAGAGGTTACTTGGGGAAGTGGACTTTGATGATAAAAACAATTACTTTAGTCTTGGCTGTTGCATCAGGTTTAAGTTTAGGAAAAGAGGGTCCCTTGGTACATGTTGCCTGCTGCTGTGGGAATATTTTTTCCTACCTCTTTCCAAAGTACAGCACAAACGAAGCTAAAAAAAGAGAGGTAAGTTCTTGTAAAAGCATTTCTAGAATGTATTGAATGTCCATGCATTTACACCAATTTGTTGAAAAGATGGTATTTGTTCTCTAGTGTTCTAGTGTTTAGGCTTGGATTATCAATAGTTATTTGTTGTGTTAAAACCAATGTATTATCCCTAGTTTCTCCAAGGTAAATTGTTTCCATGACAGAGTAAGTTTGTGTCTCACATGTCAGAGACCATTTCTGGTTTTGACTCTACATTTTGGTAATTGATGAGTGTCTTCAGTTGTGAGGACAGCAGAGGACTTTTGAACCTATAAACAAAGTATTCTTGGAAAAGGGTTGATGACAACAGTGTTTCTCCTGTGTTTCAGTTTGTTGTTGTTAGTGAGAGTGTGGTGGGTTAGCCTTGTGCCCACCAAGCTGCTCTCTCACCCCTCCTCCTTAGCAAGACACCAGGAGAAAATAACATGAAAAGTTCATGAGTCGAGATAGGAGATCGCTCACCAATTACCATCACGGGCAAAACAGAGTAGACTTGAGGAAGATTACTTTATTGCCAATTAATAAGAGAGTAGGATCGCGAGAAATAAAAACAAAACTAAAACCACCTTGCCCCCACTTTCCCTTCTTCCCAGGCTCAGCTTAGCTCCTGACTCTTCTATCCCAAAGCAGCATAAGGGGATGGGGGCTGTGATCAGTTTGTAACACTTTGTCTCCACCACTCCTTCCTCCTCATGCTCATCACCTGTTCCAGTGTGGGGTCCCACCCATGGGAGACCGTCCTTCACAAACTCTTTCAGCATGGGTCTGGTCGACAGGGTGTAGTCCTTCAGGAATGGACTGCTCCAGCCTGGATCCCCCACAGGCTGCAGTTCCTGCCAGAAAACCTTCTGTGTGGGCTCCTCTCCACAGGAGCCTGCACTGGTGTGGGTGCTCCACAGGCTGCAGCTTGCTTAAGGGCATATCCACCTGCTCTGGTGTGGGATCCTCCACGGGCTGCAGGTGGATATCTGCTCCACCATCATCCTCCATGGGCTGCAGAGGGACAGCCTGCCTCACCATGGGCTTCTCCACAGGCTGCAAGGGAATCTCTGCACAAGCACCTGGAGCACCTCCTGCCCCTCCTGCACTGACCTGGGTGTCTGCAGAGTTGTTTTGCATTTTTCTCACTCCTCTCTATCACAGCAGCTGTGCAGTGTTTTTTACCCTTTCTTAAGTATCATCACAGAGGTGCCACCAGTATCACTGATGGGCTCAGCTTTGGGCAGCAGCAGGTCCAATTTGGAGCTGGCTGGAACTGGCTCTGTTGGACATGGGGCAGCCTGGTGTCTTCACACAGAAGCCTCCCCTGCAGCTTCCCCCTGCCCCACTACTAAAAACTTGTTATGTAAACCCAATAGAAAGAGCCATGCAAATGAAAGCAAGTATAGTCATCTAGAGTAGCAAGTTATAACATTCTTATTAATTAAATAAAATTTTTGTAGTGTAAAATAAATAAAATTTAAAAAAGGTGTCGTCCTAACTGTACTGCAGTGCTCAGGCTCAACTTCTATACTTCTAGAAGGAGACTGCAGAACATGGGAAATTTGGGTTCACTTCTGTGGTAGATAGTCATGCACTTGTAAGAGCAAAGCAACTATACACTTTATTGATACAAACAGTGAGTTAACGAAGTTCAATGGTAAATGCGACAGTGGTTTAACAAGCTTCAATGGCAGGGTACACTTGATTATTTACTGCACAGAGGACAGGGTCAGACAAAACTGTCAGAGAGACCCTCCCATGGAGTCATGAGGCTCCAAGAGGACCCTCTTTCTAAACTCCTCAGAGGAGTCTAGGTATGGCTGGATCCAGTCCTAGTTCCAGACTTCATCAACAGTTTATGGCTAAAGGATTATAATTATGCACAATCAATCCTTAATACCACTTAGCTGAGATTTTAAAGTTTGGCATGCTATTAGTTACTTACCAAGGATCTTTCATAGCAAGGAATCTCTCGGCCTCGAGGACTAACCTCGAGAGGCGTACCTACTCAAGGGGAGATCCTGGTGTGCAGCTGCTGTGCAGGAGAGTGAGCTCAATGGGCTCTGGGCTGTCCACTATTTATGGAGTAAGACGATTGACTTACAGTCATATTTGCATACTAGCAAGACGTCAGAGTCACTGTTCCACACAGCCCTTGGCTACTGTCTTGCCATCTGTCTCCCAAAGTCCAGTGTAAGCCAGATGCAGCCATCACAACCCCCACTGGTGGTTATGGCTTAAGGTGTATGTGGTGGGCAGCACATTGCCACATCTTCCTGTTTCAAAGCTGTGTTGTTAAATAATTTAATTTAGCTGTGGTTTAACTGCTCATCTTAGAATAATGTAATAATTCTTTGAGTTTCCCTGTGTATTCTTCCACAGATGTATAAGGGCTACTACCTGGGAGTCAGTGTTCCTGCAAGGAATTTGTCCAATATCATTATAATTAACACATACTGTAACCGTCTTCATATATTAAACACAATTCATCCATGATACTGTAGGACCAGCTGCTGCTTTGGTTCCTCTTAATCTCTCCCTTAACCTCAGTTCACCTCAGATCTTTTTGCAAGTTTTTGCTTGAAGACTACCAAGTGCAGATCTCCAGGACTGACAGAAAAGCTATGTAGTCTGCCATTGATTTTTGTCCCTTGAATAATATTTGTGATTGGTGGACTTCACCACCATGCACATCTAGTACAGGTAAAGCTTACTACAATTCCTTGAAAATGAGATATCAGCAGTTTCATACTGAAGCACTTTAGGTGCTTTGCTGAGGAGGCTTTGACCAGCATCCTTGGCTTCGTCATGGCTAGTACCTGGTCGGTAGCTGCTGTGGCCACATCTTATGACCATTCTGAAGCACACGCTTGCTGTTTAACTTTCCGTTAGCAGATCTGTGTCTCCTTGATAGGAACATAGAAGAAACTGATAACTGTAACGAGATTCTCTTCATGTTTAAAGCATCTCACAGATTGCAAAAAAATCCCTCTCACCATTGTTCTTTTCCAGGTGTTGTCAGCTGCCTCAGCCGCAGGAGTATCTGTAGCCTTTGGTGCCCCAATTGGTGGAGTCCTTTTCAGTCTGGAGGAGGTATGTCAAGAGGTGGCACTGAAAGATAGACAGCTAAGGAAAAAAAAAATATCTTCGTTTAGCATGAATAATCTCAGGCTCCTTTAAGCTGTGGAGTCTTTCCTAAGGAGGAAATAATTTTTGGACCCACATTTCAAAACCAAGAGTCCCATTACTGGCAGGACTAAAGATATTTTTTCTTTTCTTTGGATGAATGCCAGCTTTGCTTTATTCTCAATTACATTTTTCTGGAGAAGGGCTGAGTCAGCTAATAATTACAGTTTACATACAGATAGAGATACAGCAGTTTTTTACTCTAGGAGTGTATTTAAAAAAATAAAAATTGGATTTCTTGTTTTCATTTTGTAAGATGCTTTATAAACCTATTTGACAGTTTTGTGAAACAAGTTTTTAAATGATACTTTTCTTAAAGTTTCAGACCCTAAACACAATTGAATGTGTTAATTATTAAAAAAGCATATAAAACTGACTTCCAGGGCAATCAAACTCTCTTCTCCAAGAGGTTTTTTGTGTTAAATTAGTTTTCATCAGTTGTTTTCAAAATACATAGGAATGTCATTTAGATCACTAGCATTTTTAAAGAAAACTGATGTTTTAATACTCTTCTACACATCTCTGATTTGAAAAAAGGAAGCAAAAATTTTTAATATATAATTTTGCTATATAATTAGGGGATTTTTAGGAATTCCTTTATTACCAAAAAAGCTCAGAAGAAAACTCTCTTGAAATTCACATCAGGCTTTGTGGGGCTTAAATATGAAATTGCATGTTCTGTTTTGAGGAAATTTTTTTTAAATGTTTTAATCATACTTCATAAAAATAACACATCTGCCAGAAACCTTTCAGTGTTGGTTGAATGGAGATGAAACAGTATTAGCTGGAAATTTGAGAGATAGTAAACACTCTGGTTCTTACAAAATGCCAGAAAGAGATACTTTTAAACAGAGAAGCTTTTAAACATAAAGTACTATGCATTATTTCCTAACAGTCTTACATCAGCAGTGGTTTCAATATTGCTTTAGTTCTGTCTTTAAAACGGATGTAAGTATGAGTTGTTGTAAAGCTTTATAAAAATGTAGGATGTACTGGAGCACCAGTGCTCCAAGTGATAGGAATAATACTGATAATATGAGTACTTTTTTTTCCCCAGCATCTATACCATGTGAACAGCAGTACTATAATACATGCATAAAACAATTTTTAATTGAATCACTAATAATTCTCATGTGTTGCCTTTTGCAGGTCAGTTATTATTTCCCACTGAAAACTTTATGGAGATCATTCTTTGCTGCTTTAGTAGCTGCATTTGTTTTAAGGTCCATCAATCCTTTTGGTAATAGCCGCCTAGTTCTTTTTTATGTGGAATATCACACTCCTTGGTACCTTTTTGAACTGCTTCCTTTTATTCTTCTGGGAGTATTTGGTGGGCTCTGGGGAGCATTTTTCATCCGAGCAAACATCGCATGGTGTCGTCGACGCAAATCTACGAAATTTGGGAAGTATCCTGTCCTGGAGGTTATTATTGTTGCAGCAATAACAGCTGTCATTGCATTTCCTAATCCATATACAAGGCTAAACACCAGTGAGCTTATTAAAGAGCTCTTCACGGACTGTGGGCCATTAGAATCCTCCTCCCTCTGCGACTACAGAAATGATATGAATGCGAGCAAAATAGTAGATGATATTCCTGACCGTCCAGCAGGCACTGGAGTCTATTCAGCTATATGGCAGTTGTGTTTAGCACTCATATTTAAAATAATCATGACAGTCTTCACCTTTGGTATCAAGGTAAGTGTGAATGCAGTGGCTGCATCATCTACTGTGATTATTTAATTACTGCCTTTCTCATTTTCCATCTCTCAGCAGCTTTGTTTTTAGAATTTTTTTCATGTATAGTTCTTTTAAAAAAGGTCTTTCTACTGTTGATTAGTAAGCAATTCTTGTAGAAAACAGTATTAAGTTTAATTAAATTCAAACTAGCCTTTTGTTCAGCTGAATAGAAATATGTGCTAAATTTAATAGAGAACAGTAACTCTGTGAGTGGATGGCTGTTTGAGTGGGCCTGATTCAGCAATAAGGATGATTCTAAAATTTCCAAGAGCGGAGTTCAGCTGAGTTCAGACATAACTACTCAGGTTCCCTAGTCCTGTGACATGGCGAAAAGAAGAAAAGACTCTACCTCTTGAACAACTTGTAGAGGTTTGTTTTTTTTAATCCCCTCTCCTAATTTATCACACAAATGTAATTACTGCAGGTGTCAAAGGGAGCCAATCATGATTTCTGTCTTGAAATTTCCAGTATTGAATGTCATGACTAGAAAGCGGGTTTTGTTCATGTGACTGTAATGGGAATTTCTTCTCAATTACAAAGCAGCATAATTTTTGTCCATCCTCGTCATTTTGTAAATCTGTTTTGGAGCTCTCTTCAGCTTCTCTCCAACCTGTGGCTGTTTTCTGAATGACATATAACTGTCATGCCGTCATCGTTTTCTGTCTTGTCCGGCTCCCTTCACATTTTTTTGCAATTACATCATTATCACACGTGTCTTAACACAAATGAAGTGTAGAATGTTCACTAAACAGGATTTCTGTTTAAACTGGCTTTAACTTTTCAGTCTATATTGCTGTTCCGTGTAACTGCATGCATAAGTAAACACTTCTTTACTGTTGAGGGTGGTTGAACACTGGAATAGGTTGTCCAGAGAGCTTGCGGAGTCTCCATCCTTGGAGATACTCAAAACTTGACAGGATGCAATCCTGGGCAACCTGCTGTAGTTGACCCTGCTCGAGCAGAGGTGTTGCATTAGACAACATTGTGGAACTGCACAATACTGAAATGTCACAGCTGTAGAGTGGAAAAAAACTAAATTACGTGTCCTGTTACACCAGGAGTGCAATTTTTTAAATGAAGTTATTTTTACAAGATGGGTTTTGGTGCTATTAGAGAAAAAAGTAAAAATTCTGCTACTTATTTGCAGTCAGATCTGTCCCTCAGTCACAGTAGAAAGTATTTTGATACTAACAACTGCTGTGAGGAGAAGCAGCAGGCGTTTCCAGTTTAATGAGATGTTCAGACACCAGTATGTTTTTTGGAAAGAAGATTAGCTTCCTAAGGAGGAGAAAAGATACACAACAGCAATTTCTCAGATGAACCCTCACTCCTTATGAAACTCTGATAAAAGCAAGACTTGCAATAAGACTTACTAAAAAAAAAGCAAGACTTACTAAGCCGTGTTGGTATGACAAGGCTGTATAGCCATTTCAGGTTTTAGTTAATAACAGAAAAACAGTTTAAATAACTAAAATTACAGTAGGAACTTTTTTTTAATGTTATCTATGTTTTGCAATGTGAGTTGTCCTGCCTTTTTCTCTCGTAGTGTATTAAGCATTCTATATACACAAATTTTTATGGAAAACTGCAATACAGTAAGCAAAGCTTCTTTTAAAAATCACCTGTTTAGCTGGCCATCTAATTTATGGCAGTGTTAGGAAGCAGTTTGGGAAGGCAGTGCTATGTGCAAAGCTTGTTTAGTAAGTGAATGTTGACTCAGGAACATGAAGTAATAAGGGCGATGGGAAGTAGTAAGGAAGACTTTTCAGTACTAGTAGCGCAGCTCAGATGGGACACACATATGGAAAAATGGTGCTGTTGGCACTGAAGAGTCTAATTTCTGGTCCTGTATTGGTGATAGATTTGCTCTTACATACAGTAAAATATAAACAAACTTGCTTAGAAAATGGATTCAGCTAACCAAATTGATCAGAGGTATCAATAGCATTGTGTTAAGTTTTACTCACCTTGCAATGTCAGTTTATGTGTTTTTAACATAACAATTTGAGCATTTACATCTCTTTTGGAAAAATAAAAAAAAAATTGCTTGTAAAGCTACACATCAGGGTATGTTCCCATGAGTGTGACAACAGTTCTGTTTTTGTGGCAGGTTCCATCTGGGTTGTTCATACCTAGTATGGCAATTGGCGCAATAGCAGGAAGGATTGTAGGAATTGCAGTGGAGCAGCTGGCTTACTACCATCATGATTGGTTCATCTTCAAGGAGTGGTGTGAAGTTGGAGCTGACTGTATTACACCTGGTCTTTATGCCATGGTTGGTGCTGCTGCGTGCTTAGGTAACTAAAATACAACAAAGTAAATTAAATTACCTGATTTCTTGTATGTTGCCAAAATAATGATTAAGGGAGATATAAATGTGTACAGGTTTGGAACACCTTTTTATATGGACTTCTTTCTCTTCAGAGTAACACATTCACATATCTACATGAGATCCTTGTGATCTGAAGAATAATACGAAATTTAAATTGATGAGAAACAGAAGAATTTAAGTAGTGTTTTGCTTTCTCTATTTGGTATCAAGGAGTGTCATTACCACATCAGTCAGAAAAATCAGTTTCTTGAAATGTATGAAGTAGAGGATTTGCAGAGTCAAGTATTGTTGAAATTATTACAGGGAGGTGACATGATCAGCTGTCAAATCTGCATGAATTGCAAAAAATGTTCTTGAAATGCGTAATCCAAACAAAACTTTCAGAAGCATCTGATGATTTGAGGAGTCCAGCTTGATAAATTTTTAACAAGTCTGATTTACAAACTGTTGAAAATCAGCTTCATGGAAGGAGGCTTAAGTTGGGCACCTAAACTAGGAGAAGTTTTTTTGAAGACCTTGTCTTGTCCTAGCTTACAACTTCATTGCCTTAGAAATTAAAAGCTATTAGTACAGATCCTGCAAAAAAGTAGACCTTTTTCTTAAGGAAAAGTGCATATGAGCAACCAAATAAACTAGGGGTACAAATTTAGTTTTTAGAGAGGTTTTTTTTTTTGTCTTCTAATAGATCAACTGGAATCACTTTTGAAAGCATTGAAAGAAAGATTGTAGTCTTTTATTGAATGAAGATAACAGCATCAGAAACGTTGGCAGAGAAAATACCTTGAATACTAACAAAAGAGAAATCTTATTATCCCTGTCTTCTCCTATTGTCCAAGAAAGAGATTTCATCAGCTCAGAATTCTCTTTAGCTTTTATGATTCAGCAACAACATTAAATTTGTAATCTTTTGGACAACATAGCTGTTGAATTGCTACCTGTGACTTCCCTGCATTAGTTCCATTCTTTTTCCAAATTCTTATCTTATAGGGTTTCCTTGCATATCTCAGTATTTTTACCCCAGGTATGATATGGAGAAATACATAGTTATATTCTTAGTTTCCATGAAAGAACTGCACATATTTTTCAAATCCCTTTATTCTCTGGCTTTCTAGGAATCTTCCCTAAAGCTCACTTTTACTTCTAAAAGTTTTGTGTTAATTTTTCCTGTCTGCTTTAGAATGACGTTTGTCAGATGACCTTTAATGGCAAAGTTATGTTTGTAGTTCTCAACAGGAAGGTAGGGAATTCTAAATTCATTATGATCTGATACCAGAATGTTACTGGCTACCATTTTTCTTGCAGGTGGTGTGACAAGGATGACTGTGTCCCTGGTAGTTATTGTCTTTGAGCTAACAGGAGGGCTGGAATATATTGTGCCCCTAATGGCTGCAGTCATGACCAGTAAGTGGGTAGGAGATGCCTTTGGTAGGGAAGGCATCTATGAGGCACACATCCGACTGAATGGATATCCTTTCTTGGATGCAAAGGAAGAATTTACTCACACAACACTGGCTGCTGATGTTATGAGACCTCGAAGAAGTGATCCACCTTTAGCGGTTCTGACACAGGATAATATGACAGTCGAAGACATAGAAAACTTGATCAATGAAACCAGCTATAATGGTTTTCCTGTTATTATGTCAAAAGAATCGCAGAGACTAGTGGGCTTTGCTCTAAGAAGAGATTTAACTATTGCAATAGGTAATTATCTTCCACTATTGCATGATTATGTATGCCAATTTTAAATGATTTTATAGCTTTATTACTCTGTGTGTTAATAGACTTACTTAAGGTTCAGATACCTTGCGCAGATTGTCGGTTCCTTTATTGAAGTATATGATTATCTTCAGTAGCAGGGTCTGAAACAGAGAAAATGTTAATCTCTTTGTCATAAAAACAAGAGTTGTCATACTGGAGTAGGCCAAAATGTCATCTAGTCCAGTATTTTTGTTTCTTTTGAGGCATTTGCTAGTATCTTTTCCTCAAGTGATGCAACATTAACATTCTTCAGAATTGAGTAATTCTCATTTTAGAACAGCAGGATTCTGTGAGAATTACTGTCCAAGTAATTTTAAATTAAATGTATATCATACTTCTTTCTGACAGTATGTTATTTACTGTTGTTAAAACAACTAAGACTGTATTATGGAGAGATAAGTGACATATTAGTTATTTTAGGTTTCTGTTTTTCAATTTGTTTGTATAATGGGGAATTTGGCGCTGGGCATGTGAGCATGCAAGCCCTGTTTGGGCCTTCTTTCTCTAGATGAGTATTAGAACTTGTGTCATACTTGGGACAGTGCTTTGTGCACTGGCAAGAAAAATTTTGTGGATTTTGAGGAAACTATCATAACCAAAGGAAAAAAATCATTGTGCAAGAAAATGTTACAAAACCGTAACATTTGGTGTGTGAAATCAATGATGGAAGCTGCATCTTAAACCACTTTTTTTTTTTAATTCATAAGGTTGTACCTTGACAAAGACACAAGTCTCCTGAAACATTTAAAAAATGTTTTGTGAGCACAACACTGTTTACTTCAGTAAAATTTTTGCCTGTGGTCTTAATACCGTATATACTATGGTATTACACTATGTAGGTTGTATAGGAATGTCCAAAACTTGGAAATTATTATAGACATCATACTGTTTTAAGTTTGTGTTTATGTAAGAGTAAATGGGGGCATAGCAGAACATTCTTTTAATAATAAACTTTCACAGGTAAGACTCATTTCAGCTGCTGAGATTGCACAGTGCAAGTTGCTTAGTCTTGGATTTTGGCTGCCTTAAGAGACTCATTGTATGAAATAGTTCAGGGTACTGAGAAAGATGGTGATGTCACCAAGGTGATGAAGACATGAAAAGGAAGAAGATCCAGTTCACACAAAGCTAAATAAAATTATTATAAACAAGAAGACAGGCATTTTCAGAGTGATCAGAAATGAGTTCTTTGGTTTCAAACCAACAATAATTACAGGCTTTGGAATCGCGACAGGAGAGCTGTCAATTGGGACTGGCTTTCCCCTCAACAGCTTTTTCAGCAGCTGTCTGTGTGCTTCCTGTATGTTAGTTTTTGAGTCTTTCCACCTCTTTAAGTAAATAAAAGTCAGTTATTGGAGTGAGAAAGCTAGTAGCTGAAGAACGGCTAAAGCTGTATCGTACATGGCTTTTGTGATTTCTGCACAAACACTTAGAAGGGATAAAGCAGTGTCTGTGGAAACACATCAAAACAGAATGTATCAGAATATCAACATCTAGAGAATAACATCAGGATGTGGTAGTGCTGATTGATCTGGCTGTTTGCATAAATTATCTTACTCCAAGAATGTAAATTCTTTCTCCTCTGCTGTTCCCCCTTCCCTCCCTTTTTTTCTTAAAGAAAGTGCTAGAAAGAAGCAGGAAGGGATTGTTGGCAGTTCCAGGGTCTGTTTTGCCCAGCATACCCCATCGCTTCCAGCAGAAAGCCCTCGACCTTTGAAGCTTAGAAGCATACTTGATATGAGCCCTTTCACCGTGACAGACCACACACCCATGGAAATAGTGGTGGATATTTTCCGGAAGCTGGGTCTGAGGCAGTGCCTTGTAACACACAATGGGTGAGTAAAGTGACGGCAATGCTCTTCGTTTGGCTAGATACAGTAATTTTCACTTCTAGGATCAGAGTATTTGAACCAGGATATATTCCTGGATCGTGTTATTTGAACCTGTAAGTTTGGTACTACAACTGAGGACTCTAACTGTTCATTAAGAAAGTGCTGTGCTGCGGCATCTCTCTTAAATTCTTACTCCTCCCTTGTATTCCAAGTAAGGATGTGGGTGATTTCAGTCATTTTAAGGTGTTCTGTTAAAAATTTGCTCTCATTCAGCAAGTTTTGTGTGTGCAACTTGCATGTGGAGGAGACACAACTTGTCTCGCAGAAATTTAGTTTTGCGTGGTGCACAGTCTAAGGCCTGTATTTCCTCGTTCTTATGTATGTTCTGGCAACGGGGCAGTGTGTCAGCTATTGAACATCTACAAATAGCTGGCTTCGTAAAAAGTAAGGGAGAAAATGATCCAGTCAGTATCTCCTCTTCTGGAATTTCGTGATGGTGATTACCACGAAGCTCTTGGTTTTGGCATACTAACAACTAAATAACTGCTACTAGTTCTGGAATTTCAATCTGCAACTTTTGTTTCTACACTTCAAATTACTTCAAGAAAGTAATTTCTTGTAAGTAAGAATGTTTGTAAATGAGACTATAGGGAATTGTCATGTGATTACCCACTAAATAAATCAGCCCTAGGCATGGAAACATAAATGTTCATTATAATTGCCTCTTATCTAAACTACTCCTTTTTTACATGATCTTTTTCTGTGTAGCTGTTTCTTTTACATTCTGCTTTCCTGTGTCTCTTGCGTTAAACACTTGGCACACATTGCAGCTCCGCCATAGTATCTTGCTTTCTCTTTAGCATCTCTTTTAAGGCACCTGGGGAGTGAAGCATTGTCTGGTACTCCACGTTATTTAGGATCAGTGTTCATGGGACAAAACCCAAGAAACCTGAAATATGGGTGGGACTTTGTTTTGCTGTGGGCAAAAGGATGGCTGCTACAAGTGGCAAATACCTAAATACTGTGTTGGTTTCCAAGTTTATCTTTTCAGATGTATCTTAAAACAAATTTATTTTAAATGTTCTGGTTTTTTGTTTTTTTTTTTCCTTCAATGCATCCCTGTAGTGAATGGCGAGAAGATGTTTTTAGAAGCATAAATGACTTTAAAAAACCTTTCTCTGATGGGGAAAGGACATCATGAAATGACACTTAGAAGTCAGTGCAGGCATGCAATTATTCTTGTTTTGGGGAGGGAAATTTCAGTTGATAAAACTTTAATGAAGAATATTTACTATACTGGGGGATTTTTTTCTTTGTTTCTGTTATGGTTGAGTGCTCAAATATTGATGTTAAAATCGACTTAAGAAAGCTTAATCATGCAAAGCTATGTCAAACTGTACTATACATTTTTAAATGATAAAGTAGCAGCAAGTATGGATGGCTTTAATAATTCGCTGTTTTCAGACATTCGTATTTGTCCTACTTCAATTTACAAACCTGTGATACTCCCTGAGCACACTGTCCATTACAACAAGATCAGATAGCAAATACTAGTACTAGTGGTATTTAGCCATGGCATATAGCCATGTGCACAGCAAGGACTAATCTATGTTTTGGCAAGTTTCCTGCAAATTGAATATACCCACATAAAGACATGCATCAACTTAGCAGTTCCAATCCCGATTGGAATTGGAACTGTGTAGAAATTGGTGCTGATGGCAAACATAGAGATAGATAAAGACTGAGCCTCACTCTTCCTAATTTGTACCAGAATATCCATTCCAGGGAGTTGCTCTTGATTTGTACTGTCATGAATGAGAAATTTGTTTAAATTTGTCTGTGTCTAGGGACACCAGATAACCCTGCTTTTTAGTGCAGCTTCAAATCTCAGTTGCTATGACTTTACATAGTTATTACTTTGTTCCTCTACTGTGGCTTGTTAAAATGTGATTAATTACCTGTATGCGTGAGGAGAAGTAACTGTTAAACAATGGAACTAAAGTAGATTTTAGTTTCAATGCCTCTAAAACCTGAAGAGACACAAATTTGGGGAGAAGGGATGAACTATGCTTCCCTGACGTGTACTTGATATGAGAAATATACTGCTCTGGGGTGGTTGAAGATCCAATTGTGTTCCACATTTTGGGAGAAAAAGAAAAAAAGGCAATGTCTGGGAAAGGGTACTGACTTTCAAATCATTTTTAATTTAATTATTTCATTAGCTTTCCTGTAACCATTTCTTTTTTTGTTTTGTTTAGTTTTGCTCTACTCTAATCCTTTTTCATTATGATTAGAACTTTTTTAATTTGATTTCACACACAGTTATTAGCATAACATGATCTGTTTCAGGATTGTCTTGGGGATCATCACAAAGAAGAACATATTAGAGCATCTCGAGCAACTAAAGCAGCACGTCGAACCCTTGGTGATTAGATATATCAGATCTCATAATTAGACACATTAGAAGTCAGGAAGCATGAAACTTGTGAACTGATCAGGGCTTTATGACATCGGCTGAACAATGAAATCATCTTATGCTAAAAATTTTTAGTAAACCAGAAAACAATATGTGCAAAATCCTTATGTAGAAATTCAGCTGTTAATACGGACATACTGTTAGTCACAACATTAAAGGAAAGTAAACAATAGACTTTCTGATATTTGTATTCTTGAGATCACACAGATCCCTCTAGTTGATCTGCTGATTTCCCCAGGTGGGAAGCTAGGAAAACTTTTTCCCTGCCTAATGCAAATAAAGATTTTCCTATATGCCAATTTCTTTTTCTGATCTTGACAGCTTTAAGTAGCTGTTAAATAGCAAAGTGAGTATCACGTCTTTTGAGAAGCAAAGCCAAGCATGTTTTTAATGTCTTGTAGCATTAGATCTTCCCTGTAATCCCCCTTTATCAACTTGATTTTTTAAAAAGTACTCTTATTTTTAGCAAAGTCCCGTGATTCTGCTGCTGTTACCTACAGCAGTGAATGTACTCCTTTCTAAAATGTTCAGTGATATCCTAAGCCACTAAGTGGCATGCTACTATGTTGACTTTTGACTTCACAATCTAGACATTGTTTTAACCATGATGTTGTGAACTAACCTTAGACAGATGGTAGACTTTGTATTAATTTGGACACGGGTTGCTCGTTGCATCTCTACTGAACAGACCCACCATGTTTAGCTGCTTATGTGCAAAACATGCTAATTATGTTCTCATTTTATGCTAATATTTCACAAGTATTTCATGCGTCCTTTAATAAAACAAAACAAAATGTGCTAATCAGAATAACAAGGGCAGCAGCTCATTCATTCTGCTCTTTGCTTCTCCTGTGATATTATCCTTTTGGACAGTCTCACCCTTTTTGATATTTCACAGAGTTATAATTTTAAAAGCCATGAAGACGCTGTCATAAGAGCACCGTATCTAAATTGGAAAATGAAAGCTGTCTTTTATTATTCACACTTTATTTTCTAAAGCTGTGAGCTCCCAAAGCTAGTTAACTCTTGTTTATTTTACGAAAGTTTCATGGCCAACACAGTGTGCTCCTATGAATACGCTCAGCCTGAGCCAGTGTGTCAGACTGGAAGGATCCTTACGATTTAAAAACGGAGGGAAGGGGAGCGTGATTTGCTATTAGGATTTTGGGCCATCAAGCAGTACGTCACTTCTGATGGCTAGGTTGGAACATGCCTCCCCTACGAAATGGGATCAATATCACTTCTTTTTCATACCTCTTCTTTCTTTGTCCCTCTTTGTTACTTTTTTGTTGGCATACGCTAATCAAAATTTCATTTTTGTAGAAACAAAAAGTTAAATAAAAATTGTCATGGGCTCTACTTGTATTACTTGTATTTCATTAAAATGGACTACAGCTGTCAGAGACCATCTGATGTGGTGTCTCAGCATTGCTGTCTTTTAACAAACCAGTGGTTCCTCGATATTTTGATTAATATGATGGTTTTGTTTAAATAAGAAAATCAGACTGTTTACTTTTGCTCTATTCCTGTCAACAAAAAGGACTTGGCTACAGATGTGTTCTGCTGGATTACTTTCCTGCTTGGATTAATACCGATCTTCCATTTATCCTTTTCAGGCGCCTCCTTGGCATTATAACAAAAAAAGATATCCTCCGTCATATGGCCCAGACGGCAAACCAAGACCCCGCCTCAATAATGTTCAACTGAAACCCATAGCTGAGGAGAGAGAGGAAACGGAAGAGGAGGTTCATTTGTTGAATAGCACAACACTTTAGGCTGGGGGATACTTCCAAAATCAGAGACGAGAGCTGGGTTTTTGCTGCTGGAAATCAGGAGTTGGTCTGGGGGAGTATGTGGCGAGGAGGAAGGCTGATGGGAGCGTGGGAAGGGAGAGCCGCTGTCCTGCACTGGATGCGTCCCGAGGCGTCAGGTCTGCCATGATAGTGCAGTGGGTGAGCCGTGCGAGGTGGTGCAATTCTCCAGCCCCAGCCTGGTACTTCAGCTTTGAAGAGATGTGTTACTAGTCCCTGTTTCTGGAGGGATCATTCTGAATTGAGCCATCTTACGGAGACTGACAGGTCTTGCCCTTTTTACCATTGAGAACTGTTGTGTTAACTCATGAAGCGTATTAATTATTACACGTCACCTTTCTACATTCCAGAAGAGCTTTATTTCTCTCTCTCCTGAGCCGTAACAAAGCCTCTTTAAAATTGGTGTGCCCTTTTGAAGCAATTGTTTCTCATATTGAGATGTACTGTGAGTTACTGAGGTTCGATCACAAGAAGGGAGGTTTTTCTTGTGCCATTAAACGTGTGAGTTTGTACATCGTGAAATGCTTGGGGCAGTACAGATCCGCTGTGACAAAACCAGATTGAACAGGTGATGAACACCTTGCAGGAACCACGTGAGACTTCTTTCAACCCATGTGCTGTTGTGATACGAGACAAATTAAAACCAGATGAAACTAGTGTTTCAAAGAAAAATACTGTTTTTGCTGCAGAAAATATCAATAATGTGACCTGGTCTTATGCAATTTTTGTATTCTTGAAAACACTATGATATATACCAATGTTGTGCAGTATAAGGAAAAATACTGCTATTCTACTAGTTACGAGCTGGAACAATTCTGTATCGTGTATCTGGTAAAAATTGCATGCTACAACACTGGAGAGCTTTCCCCCCCCCTGTAAAATTTGAGAACAGTCATTTTTATTTTTAATTCTCCACAAAAGATGTTCCACTGCTGACATGGTAGGAAGAAATGTAACTCATAACTTGCACTAAATGTATATTATTTTTCTTGAAGTTTTACCATTCTTTATTTATATTTGTATGGATTAAAAAAATCTATTAAATATGAATCAGTTAATATCTCACATAACTAATTACCTTTTTAATGTGATTTTATAGTATAATTCATAATCCTCTGCAAGTAATGGAGGATTAGCAAATGTTTACAACTAGATGAAGGGTTTAAACAAAAAGGTTTCTTTATGATCCAACATGCATATAAGATCATTTTGAAATGGAACTTTCATTGCCGTTACCTTGAGATTTCCTTTTTCCTTTACTAGCAGATAACTGGAACAGTAATATTAAAATTTTATTTTTTAAAAAAAATGCAGGGTTTTAAAAATAATAGGAAGAAAATAACTATAATTATTAGATTGATTTTGATTGGTTTGTTTTTTGGTTTTTGGGGTGGATTTTTTTTCCCACATCTTTAGAGCTGTAAATGCTATGTAGCCACAGAAGATGAGCAGCAGGGCAGAATCGAATCCAGTACTTGAAACTTTGGCAGGACTGTAAAATTCAGCAGCAACACACACGCTCGCAGGTGAACTGACAGATCCCCAACTTCTTTCATTTTTTCTTTCTAGGCACTAGATGAATTTGTTTTGCATTCATTTTATCCAGCCACCACCCCCACAAACACGTGCAGAGGAAAAAAAGGCAATGTGTTATAAGCCTAAAGTAGGAAGGAAACAAATTAAGAAATCTGTCTGACAAAAATCATGCTTTATAATATGAAGTTAGATAAAATTTCCTTCATTTAACAACCGTGCCCACAAGACTGCAAAAATATAAACGGTAAATGTCTAAAATAATAATCTTAGGTATCTTGAAGGCATTCATCACAGTTACCTCAAACATCTGTATTTGCAAAGTGCTCAGTATGATTTTATCTTAAGTACAATAATGTACTGAACTGAAATTGTGGTACTTTTAGCAAGCTCCAAGCTAATGCCTGCTCTGAAGTGCTCTGCTGAATTTTTACTGATTTTTCTGAGTATAAAACCACCATCTACGTCTCATCATCTCATCTCTTGCAGCAACTGGAACAAGTAGAAAACAAAACATGTCAGTGGGCTCATGGTGATCAGCCGTTGTTATTTAAAATGGGTTTGGTACTGCAACAGGGAGTGGGGCTGTGTTAAAATGGGAGCATTGCAGCAGCTAGCCGTATTCTTCCACGTGAAGTCAGTGTTAGTGCTTCAAAAGTTGTTCTGTTACATTGCGTAAGCCTGCAGCCACTTTACAGGAGAAACTTCACAAAGAGCAGGAGTTGGCCTATTTACAGAAGGCAGCTCTGGAAGTTGTCTGTGATGCTGATTTCTGTTGTCTAATTTTTTTTACAGTGGAAGAATAAAAACACACTACACATAGAAAAATTGCTTTAAATCAGTTTGAAGCCTCATAAAACACTGCTGTGTGTACTGTAGTAACTTGCACGGAATGCTACAAGCCTGTACTGTCTGAATTAAAATACAGTTCACACCCCCACTGTGTTTTATAATTTCAGTATGGATCCTGAGTGCTGCATAGAAATTGTGCATCGCTGTTTACTCTTCTTACCTGCTAAGCTTTCCCTGTTGACATTTACAATGTCTTCTGGTAAATGTACATTAGAGGTTCTGATAATGAATTATGTGTGCCTGTGCTGTGCAACAAAAATTTTCCAACTTAAAACTTGCAGCGCCTTACTGAAGTTACTAATTTGGAAAAAAATGTGGTGGATGGGAGGGGGAAGTGTCAGCATTTTGGGGGGTTTTGGTTGCTTTTTTTTTTTTTTTTTTTAAACCATTCAATTACTGGTTCATGAAGAATGCATTCTCTGTTAATCTGTGATGTTGCCTAGAGCTGTATTTAATATTGATCTTACTGTTTTTATTTATAATAGTGTGGTAGAGCTGCATATCATTACAGTAAAAATTCTTATTACTGTAATGATTTAATCAAACATTAAAAACTTCTGTATGACCATTTATTGTTGTCATGTTTTCTCATTGTTTTCACAAACAGTATTTCTGTTGATTTCTGTATTTATTTTCCCTGAGAAGGAAATTAACAGCTAGGAATTTTCCATACAAAACTCATAAGCAGATAGCAAAGAGAGTTAATTTTAGGAGGAGATGCAGTCTTTGCATTGCCTCATATTTGGCTACACAGCAGTAGGCTGCAAAATTCATACTAAGGTTACTTGCATTATTTACTGGGCATTAATATGAAGGTCTCTTCTGCTTGGAACCAAAAAAGGGGGAATGAGACTGAATTTTCAAGGAAGTACCTCTTCATATATAAAATATAAAATTCTGGGGCTACAGAGAAGTTCATGTATGCTTGTATTTATGTTTGAATAAATGGAACATTTATATGCTGAGTGAAAAAGGGGGTGGTGTCAGATTTAGAGAAGTAGATGTATCTCAAGTTTTAAATGAAAACTGTAATGGTATGCCACCCTTTCACATTGCTATAACCTACACAGTGAATTACACATTAGTTCATGGTGGAGGGGACCTTTGGAATTACAATCCTTTGCTAAAAAGTAAGCACAACTGTGAAATTTGAGCATGTTGCCAGCAGCCTATAATCTGTGTCAGTAGTGCTATTGTCATTAGTGATGATGTGAACTGCTGCAGTAGACATCAGGTCACTGTACGATGGCAGGGCTGTTGAGTAAGACCAAATGTTACTGTCTAGTGTTTTCTGGACTATTATTGCAAGCAGTTGCCTGAGAATAAAACTAAGTATCATAACAAGAAAATAGAGCAGTGGACCAATGAACTTGAAAACAATTACTTTGTATGTTGTAAAAAAAAATCACTGTGATTCTATTTTTAGAAGTCCAGATTAGTGAAAACAAGGGATGACTTCATCTGACTAACAAGGTAGCAACTGCAGAGGGATTTCTAATTTACCTCGTAATGGCAGCTGGTTTTTCATCCTATTTGTTTCCTGTTAACTCAGCTAGATTCAGCAGATTGAGAACAGATTTAGTGCTTCATTATAATGCAAAGGGGAACGCTGCTGTAATTGCATTTTTCACCGATGTGGAGACAGACTTGAACAAATGTATAATGGCAGTAAGATCACCAATAAATGGAGCATGGTAGGTGTGAATAAGCAGCTGGCTGTGATTAACAAGTCCATGACTGACTCCCTTCTCCAGTGCCTACACGTTGCCTAGGGCCTGTACAAGAGCAGCCGGCCCTTTCTGTGCTGCGTTTCCGCGAGCAGCAGCGGAACACTAACTGCTCGGCCTGCCTTCGGGCCGCAGACGCGAGGCTACAGCACGGACCACGCCGCACTTACGCTGTTCTGCGCTGGAGCCGCGGGCAGCGGCAGGACGTACCGGGCGCAGGGACAGCGCCGTGACCCGGCACCGACGGCTGCATCCAACGCCGACTAGAGGCCGCCAGTCGCGTTTCAGAGCGCAGGTCGGAAAGCCCCTGCTCCCCTTCGCGGGAAGGGGCGGCGACGTGCCCAGCTGCTGCCGCGGCCCCACGTGGGTGGCTACGGGGCCCGGCCCGCCCGGGGAGTGCCCGGCCCGCCGGCAGCCTGGCCTGAGGGCGGCCAAGCTCAGCCCCCCTCCCAGCGTCACGCGCACCCGCTCCCGCCCCTCGTTTGCCGCAGTAGAGATGCGACTCCGCCTCTCACCGCCCCTGCGCATGCGCAGCCCAGGTCCCGTCCCGTCCTCCGCCAAGGTTCGCGGCGAGCGGGTAGCAGGGGAGGCACCGCCGTCCTTAGAAAAGCTTTACTGACCGCGGGGACAGCGCCCCGGAGTACAAAAAAAACCGAAAACAAAACACGAACACACATGCACAAGAAAAGAAACGCCACGCCCGAGAACGCAATGACACCCGCACCGCTGCTGCCCGGCTCAGGGTGCCAGCTGGTCCACCTCCTCCTCCCGCCGGCTGGCCAGGTGCGACTGGATGATGTCGGCAAAGAGGTTCCTCTTCAGCAGGGTGTAAGCCAGAGGCAGCAGCTGGCCCACCGTCTTGTGGAAGTACTGCAGGCAAGAGGGAAAACAGCAGCGGCCCCAGGGGTCAGGCGCTGTGCTGGTACAGCAGTGTGGTACACTCAGCCACATCCCAACTGCTTTCTCCAGCCACCCTGCACGGACCGCGCAGGTAGCCGTGCCCCACGCCCCTCCTCTAACAGGCTGCAGCCAGAGAGGGACACCGTTTTAGCAGTGCAAGAGATAAGAGCTATTCTTAAGGCATGCAGCCATCTGCCCTGCGGTTGAAGTTGTATATGTTGTAACACTCCACAGCTCGAGGGGATGACGATGGTACTTGGAGTAACCATTCAAGTGCTTCAAATGTATACAGCATATTTAGCAAGTGCCCGTAAGCCCACTATAAACTTCTTCACGTTCACGTGAGAGTTAAGTTTTTTCTGTGTCCTGGGCTACAGCTAAGGTGTCCATGTTTGTTCTGGCTCTGTACACAGAGCTCGAGTCAGAAGGGAAAGCAGCTCCAAGCATCCACACACAGGCAAAAACACTGGGACCAAACCATGGTGTTACTAATGGCTGAAGCCTTGGTTTCCCCTTTCTGTTTACTAAGCTAGAAAATGAAGTAAGGTTTCTATTTTCAGAAAACAGCTGCAAAGTTATAGCTGTTTCAAATTGCTGCACAAAGTAGGTATCAGGCCATATCACAATGCTGTAAAGACGTAATTATCCATTGCAGGAGTTCGTCAGTGGTTGATCTCATGTACTGAGAAGCACAAAGTATGAAAGACAGGAGTTTACTCAGCCAACTGGAAGTAACTGTTCCCTTCACTGCCCTTCCAGAGGTAGGAAGGAATTAAGTGGCTGAAGCAGTATAGGTCTTCAAGGAAAGGTCCTAAATAAGCAGGATATGGGAATAAAATACAACACATCCTCATATGCTATAGGGAGCTTACAAGAGCAGAGCAGGAAATCTAAGAAACACACTAGTAATTTAACAGCATATGGAAAGAACAGTGAGTTTTCCTTTGTTTCAATAGCTAAATATTTTAACTAATGTTTAGCACAACTTTTCTGGGTCTATATTTAGTGCTTGCAAGATAGGGATAGTTATGCAATAGAGTTGGGAATAATCTACAACACAGAACAGCTCCCAGTCCGTGCATAAAGTAACACATAATTTTGTTAAGTATGACTGTTGTACTCACGTGTGATCCATAGCAAAACAGGTCCATGCCCAGTTCATATCCCATTCCGTAGTCACATTCATCATTAGCAAACTGAACAAAGGTCAGCATTTCTTGAATGGGTGCAAAGGCCTTCAGTCTCTCATCATCAGTAGGGGCATCAACAATGGCCTTACAAATTTTTTTAAGATTAGCTGGAAAAAACCAAAAGCTTAAATATTCAGATGCCTAAAGAAAGACACTTAATATTGCACAGAAGTAGTTTGTGGCAAAAGCACACCTGTGTGTCACGCTCACATGAAGTCTGAAGTGGGCACACCCTGAGCTGCTGGTGAAAAAGCTTCCCCTCTGCTGCTCATTCTCACCCTATGCCCATCTACCTCAGAACTAATTCTGGTCAGAACAACACTGGGAGAAGAGGGGGAATAACAAATAAACCCATAAAACCCCAAATATACATCAGTTTTCTGGACCTATTTCCCCCTGCATGACCATGCCAATACAGAAGAGAAGGTAGTCTACTACTACAGGAATTATTATTTCAGATTTAGGACATTTCATTGATTCTCATCCAGTCTATTTAAATACTTTGAGCTCAAAGATGACTTAAGACTTCTGCCTTTTTCTCCCACTGTTCATATTGTTCAAGTAGGCCATATGAATGCAGTTTGTTTTTTGCAGAGTAGCAGTGTGACCAAAGATTGTTTATGTAAAGCAGGATATAGTAAATAAGATATTTACCATTTGTTTCAGGAAGCTCTCTGTATCCAACATCATTTTTGTCTACAGGAACAACTAGGCCTGCTCCATGAAATGCTTTTGTCACCACCTAAATAAAGAGCCAGGAAATTGAATATAACACTGTAAACAGATACAATGACATAAAACAGCTCTCTAACATTAGCACCTGGACTGCTGGTGGTCAAACCAAATATAGTGTCCAGACTCCAGGACACCAACTTATCAAGTATATAGAAGTTACTTTTAAGTTTGAAATAACTGAAAACTCAACTTCAGTCAGGTTCCGAAATCTAAGAATCCCTGTAGTCACTTATGTAGCACTGTACAACATTTGTTCAGTCACCTCCTACCATAATTATTTCTGACAGGTATGGAAAAAACCTTGATTACTGATCTGTATCATCCTTAATGTTTCAAATAGATCCAACCTAACTGTTTACATGAATCTTCACTTTGAAGCAGTTTTGTCCATGCTCGCCCTTTGTTTTAGTTTTTAGACTATTTCACTTGTTTTGGTTTCTTCCCCCCTTTAATGGAATGACAAGCTATGGTTTACAAGAACAAAGTGTTTTGACTTAATCCTATTATTTGAAGCACACTTGTATTAATCTTCCCTCTCCTCAAGCTTTATATAGAGAGCTGATTAGCTCTGGAAATTCCTAAATGAAGCATCTTTCCTGACTAAAAGGAGGGGAAAAATAGAAATAATTAAAAAACCCAAGTAAATGAAAAAAAAAAGTTTAACAGAACTTAGTTCTCTCCAGTGGATCAGGAAAGTCATACTTTCTTATCTCTCTGTTTCATCTTCAGGGTTTTTTGTTCCAGAGAATAACCCAGTTCTTTTGCTGTTCTTGTTAGTTTTTCATCTATGTCTTTCAAAATAGCATTTTTCTTTTTATCAGTCACTTCTTTAATTTTTTTTGACAAAAATAACCTGCAAACAGAAGAAACATGTCTTAAAAGGGCTTAACAGAAAACAAACAAATGAATAGCCTTCTAAACACTAAACCTCCAAATCTCATAATGAAGATTAGCAGTCACGGGTTTATTTATACCCATAGACTTGGGAATGCAAGCCTCTTAAGAAGAAAGAAAAAAAAAAGGTTGGCACAGTGTAGCTTGGCATTTCCTATCTGTATTTGCATTACAGTATAGTTTATGCAATCTGCAGGTGCTGAAGAGTCTCTTGGACTCAGTAGCTGTTCATCTTTCTATCTTAAGAATTCAGTTTCCTACTTCAGTGCCGTATGCACTATTTGTCATCCAAGGCATGCACATAAATACATATTTATGAGTTTCATCATGGTGCTTTCAAAACAAGTGTCCTCATTTAACTCTGCACTATACAAGGGTTCTTCTGCAGAAGCTTTTCTTCAGCATGCTTTCACTTACTGACACTTGTCTGTCCTTAGAGAGCTTTTCATTTTTAACTGACAGGTCATGAAATCTGTTGTTTATATTCATGATGCAGGACCATGTAAAGCTCCATGAATCATGTTGAATTACATATCCATATAAATATTATCCTGTCCCAGGTCAGATATGGTGGTGCCTATTGTTATTTATTATATACAAAAATAATGTACTTTTACGTAGGCAAGAACAAAAGCTAGATGCTACTCATTTAGTACATTTCCTTTACCACTGTTTGAGATGCCCTTTCTTTACTTATTCTTCACTTAAGTATTTTAACACACCCAGAGGACACTTTTTTCCCCTAAAGAGCCTATGCCTTCCAACATATTTAAAGAATTACATACTTTAACATTTATCTATTTTAATTGTAAAAGGAAAACATTGTCAAGAAGCCTACTAAGGCTTTTCAGAGTACCTTAAAGATACATAAGTTAGCTGCATTATTCCACATCACATCTCCCAAGTAATAGTTTTTCTACTCTTTATAAATCAAAGTAAATATGAACCTTACTTGACTGCAGCAAAGACATTATCACCAACTTGTGAAATCACACAGCCCTTCTTGGCTTCATTTGCACCAACCCACACCGGAAGCTCATCTGGCACATCCCTGTTTATGAAAAATGTACACACGAATAGTCAAGCTGCGTCCATCTCTCCTATTTCAAAGTAAAATTGATTTGCCTCCTCACTATGCTGCCATCTCCTTTCCGAACATAAAAAACATCCTTAGATCTACAGCTCTAAAGTGTTACATCACAGTTTTAAAAGTAGCTTGTATCAATACATGCAGAGAAAATACAGGTTCCCTTTATTTCATAAAGCTTGACTTTTTGAGTATCATGACAAAAGTTAAAGATTAGTAAGTGAAGATGCTCTGGAGGGTTAGGGGAGGTAGTTTACTAAATATTTAAATCTAGTCTTCAACTCCAATATCTTTGATCTTTTTTAATAAAAGATACCAACCCATGTGTTAATATCCTATTACAGAAGATTCTTGTTTGATGATAGCACACAGTTCTCAAATCCTGTCTCATGGAAAACAGAGCAGAAAAAGCTACACAATTATATTCCAGCAAGAGCATATATTAAATAAAATACCTGAAATATCCCATGTGATACTGTGTTTTGCTATCCCCGACAAGTATAGTCTGGAATTCGGGGGGATCATAGAAGAATCGCCAATGAAGATTGAAGTCCAGATCTGTTGACTTTGCTTTTTTGTGTTTTCCAGCAAGAATATCATATGGTCCAACCAGCTTAAGTCCAACAGTTGACACAAGCGCATCTGAAAAGCGAAGCATGATCTGGTTTACTTTCTGGTGCATACCTATCTAAACCAAGAAATTCCTGTGTCACTCAAGATACCAAAAGCCTCCATAAATCCCCAGTCAAACACTGTTTACTAGCAGGAAAGCCGAGACATTCTTTTATTCAGATAGCTTTCATTCAAGAGTTAGGTTATTACACCTCTCATAAGAAGTAATGGTCAATGGCTCAACATCTAGATGGAGGTCAGTGACAAGCTGTGTCCCACAAGGGTCCATATCAGGACCATTACTGTTTAATATCTTCATCAGTGACAGACAGTGGGACTGAGTGCACCCTCAGCAAAGTTTGCAGACAACACCAAGCTGTGCAGTGCAGTTAACACGCCTGAGGGACGGGATGCCATCCAGAGGGACCTGGACAAGCTCCAGAGGTGGGCCCTTGCAAACCTCACAAGGCTCAACAAGGCCAAGTGCAAGGTCCTGCACATGGGTCAGGGCAACCCTGGTATCAATACAGGCTGGGGAGAAGGAGGACTTGGGGGTATTCGTGGATAAAAACCTAGGCATGACCCAGCAATATGCACTCACAGCCCAGAAAACCTACCATATCCTGGGCTGCACCAAAAGAAGCGTGACCAGCAGGTTGAGGGAGGTGATTCTGCCCCTCTACCCCACTCTTGTGAGACCCCACCTGGAGTACTGCATTCAGCTCTGAGGCCCCCAACATAAAGAGAACACAGAGCTGGTGGAGCGAGTCCAGAGGAGGGCCACAAAGTTGATCAGAAGGCTGGAGCACCTCTCTATGAGGACAGGCTGAGAGAGTTGGGGTTGTTAAGCCTGAGAAAAGAATGCTCCAGGGAGACCTAACTGTGGCCTTCCAGTACCTGAAGGGGGCTTATAAGAAAGACAAGGGCAGACTTTTTAACGGCATCTGTAGCAACAGGACAAGGGGTAATGATTTTAAACTAAAGCAGGGTAGATTCAGACTAGAAGGAAGACTTTTTTTATGATGAGTGTGGTGAGGCACTGGAACAGGTTGCCCAGAGAGGTGGTAGCTGCCCCATCCCTGGAAACATTCAAAGCCAGGCTGGATGGGGCTCTGAACAACCTGATCTAGCTGAACATGTCCCTGCTCATCGCAGGGGGTTGGACGAGATGATCTTTAAAGGTCCCTTCCAACCCAAAACATTCTGTGATTCTAAAAGAAATTGTCCTTTCTAGAGCACCTAGGGATGCCACACACATGTGTAATAAATCTGGGGAAGTTGAAACCTGGATCGATACGGGGAAGCTTTAGTTCCACACTAAACATTTTAAATGTACTTGCAAGAAATGCCAATTTGGACATTTAGTCTCTTTGCATTACATGATGTAATTATATCTTGTAAAGCTTGAAGTGTACCGAAACCTTTGTGATGATCTCCAATATTCTTGTTTACACTCATGTAAATGTCCTTCATCTTAACTGATAAATGAAGCAGCATTAGAATGCATCGGACCACCTTCAGTTTGCCTGCCTTCAGGCTGGTTTTGGGAGTGAAAGTTAAAAAAGGCAAAAAATGTTTAAAAACCCACCACTTGGTTTCTCAGGATCTAATTCCTCACAAAACTTCCAAAACTGATAGAAGTCTTCAGGCAGTCTAAGCCGATAGCATGTTTCTGCTTCTTGATGAAGATTATCAGGGATATCTGCCTGATTGGACCTTCTCTTCTTGACATCTCCATTTTTTTCACACTGCAGATAAAAAAACACCACCATTCATTTAGTTGCTTCCTGTCAGTTCTACTGAAGGATTTTACAAAGCTGCTGTATTAATGGAGCAACAATGATTAAGACCATCAAGTCATGCTTGTTACTGAAACTAGCGTATATACCCATTTGAACATGTATTTTGGCCAGAGCCCCTTAGCATTATCTGAGACACATGCTAAACATGTGAAATAGCAAAGTGCTATTTTGATACTAATGGGTCAATATGCCAACAGAAGCACTTGTATTAGTTAATAAAGCAAAAGACTAAGCAATCCAAAAATTTAATCTAAGCTCTGCGTAATTTTAAAATGACCATTTCCAATCACAAAGCAACTTGCATCCAAGAAATTGGTGTGTTTGACAAACACTTGCAAGTAGGGATACCATTTTGTCACGTCTAGTTAAATGATGCAAAACCCTCCAAGCCTCTACTATCTGAACTATTCCACTATTCAACATCCGAACCGGTGNGCTCTCCCACCACCCCCGCCCCGCGCGCGCCCGCTAACAGCCACCTGCTCGCCGGCCGGGCCCGTCGCCGCGCGCGGCCTCCGCTTCCCGCCACCTGTCATGCTCCCGCCGGCCGCATCGCACCCGCCCTCCCCGCCGCTTCCGAGGTCGTGCACTGCGCCTCCGCGCCTGCGCAGGCGGCGGGGTACGCCTGGCGGGCCGCGCCCGCCCCCTCGCGCACCGGCGGGCGAGGGGCGTTTAACGGCAGCCGCGGGGCACCGGTGTGCCCGCCCGCGGGACGGGGGGGAACCCCAGAGGGG
>VXBL01002509.1:1264812-1284877 GCA_013400195.1 Aramus guarauna | reverse complement strand
AGCACCCCCCCCCCCCCCCCCCCAAGAATTCATTTTATACTCTAGCTTAGCTTGCCCAAATTTGCTTCATGCAGCAAATTGGTTCAGTGACCAATATTCCCCATTTCAGTATTGAAGCTAACAAATGCTAAGTTGTCATTAATATTTCAGGATAAGCTTTTTCCTATTGCAAGGTGAGGTTAATTAGGGAATTAACCTCACCCCCAAACATATAGCTTTACAGATGCTTATCATGCCCTCCTGTTCTGAATTTTTACTGAAAGAAACCCTTCACCTTAATATTAATTGTGGAACTGAAAATAGTTAAGGTGAACACAAGAGTGACATGGGAAGGACAGTCCAAGCATGTTTCATGACTTAGCCTAGGGTCTCAAGTGTATACTCCTGCCACATTAGTCTTCTGCTACAATCAGGTAAATGAAGTCAGCATGAAAGCTTCTTCTTGACCCAAAAAAGGTAGAAAACAACCTTTTTACAACTGGAAAACTTTGAAACATTTGCCTCTTACAATATTTTGCATTATAGCATTAAGAGAGAAGTAATGGAAGTGTGAAATAAACTTGTGGTCCCATTTTAGGCAAGGCAAAGCTATGCTGGAAAAAATGCAAACTAGCTAGAAAAATATTCCTGCATTGGCTTATTGTTAATATTAGTGCTAGGTCTCAAAAGCCTGACTTGGAAGGCCTTTACCACTTCACTGAAAATACAACTCTTGTGAGCTTTATTGATCAGTTGATTTCTTTTTTTATTCTTTTCTCCACACAAGCTATTAAAGTCTCCGAGAGCACCTCTGTTCCAGAATAGTCTGCAGTTTGGTGATACCCCAGGAGAGAAAGACACAGAATCCAGGAGAGAAGATCCTAAATCCTCTCTGAGGAACTTGATGTCTCACATTTTCCAGGCAGGTAACCAATGAGCTAGTGTCTGGGGTAAGAGTAGCAGTGTTTGGCCATATTTAAGATAAAATGGGCTTTAGGGTGTTTTTTTTTTTTTAATCTATATGTGTATCTATATAGTGCAACTCAATCCTTTTACAGAAATCTTCCAAACAATTTTGGAATGAGTACCTCATGAGAAGTAGGTAATGAAATGCCCAGTTGATTCATCCCATCAGGCTTGAAGTATGAGGCAGCTAGCTTGGCTCCATTGAAATCATGATGGTGGTTATGTTCAGAAAAATAACTTTGCATGTCTGGATAGATAAAGGCATATTTTTGAGGTTAGATGTATCTAGTCCCAGGTGGCAGCTAATAAGATGTTTTCAGAATAGCAGTTTTGAGCACTTTAGGTTTGATAAACCCTTTCAGTTATTATTCAGTTAAGTCTGTCCTTATCAGTTCTTCTCTGAAGTGTGGAAATACATTGTGGGGTGCCACCATGGAAGCCCTTAAAAGAGAAACTGTAACATACTGAATAATTATTCAGTACACCATAGTAATTTTCTGATCTCTGTGAAAAAGTGGTAACTCCATCTGTGTTTATCTACCTTCAAATAATTTGTTCTCACTTCATCTCACTTGATATTAGTAGTTAGATTGTCATTTATTCTGTTAACAACCTGCAAGGCTGTAACATGGAAGATTTTTTACAAAGGACAGGCAACTAAAGCAGAGTTTACAATATAGTATTTTAAAGCCCTCGCCTCCAAACTAGTAAACCTAGCCTCCTGTGTCTACACCAGACTTCTGTGTTGATATAAACAGAGATTATCTCAAGAGATTAATCTGCAAAGTAGCTTTATCAAGCTTTAAAGCCATCTGTATGATTAGTCCTACTCTGCAGTGAGCCTAGCCTTTTTTTTTAATTCATAACTATGCAGTAACAGATTTTGAGAAACCACAGAACTAGAGTCTGTTGTCTTGAAACAAAACTTTTCAGACCTGCTTTCTCAAGAGCTATGGTAGATACTTCCTGGGTATACATTTATTTTGCCCCTTGAAGTCACCAGTACCTTAGTGTGTTTTGTGAGGATTTTTCCTCTACTATGCCCATTTAGAAAATTATTGCTTAATATCCAAAGTTACAAACGTATGACCCATGCTATGACAAAAAACCCTCAGTTCTTTATTTCAGAGTTTTACAGCTATTAATTATTATTAAGAAAGCCTTCATGAATCAAAAGCCTAAGTGAAAGCTTTATCAGCTGGTAGATACTAAAAAGAAGGAAAGAAGACTAGCAGGATTGTTGAAATCCAGTTTATGCTTCCTCACTGCCATTCACTGACTCATTTATGTTCATTGCTTTCCTCCCACCCCTTGCAAGGTTCAGATTTGCTCACTGGTGAAGAATATTAGGAATAAATTAATCTATGCTATCCAGATATTCTGTGCTGAGAGGTTCCAGAGATTTATATTTAAGAACAGAGTTCTGAGACACAATATAATCTAGTCCGCATTACCAAGTTAGATGGGGTGCAATGCATATGGTTCACAATCTGTTTCCCTACCCTTCCACATATACAACTGAAAAGCAACAGTTGAAGGCATGCTTACTTTAAGGCAGTTTCAGGAGTATTTAAGCAGCAAGGGAGAAGTGTGTGCAGTCTCCTCATCAGTCACCACAACATACTGATGACTAGACTATGCAATATAAATACTGATTTATGTTCAAGACTAATTTTTACCAAAGAACGTGATACTGCATTTTCTTGCCACAAGAGGGAGCCATTTAAATTCTTGTAATTAAAGAAGCAGTTTGAAGAACGAAGACAAAAAGAGAGTATCTTAATACGTGATTGGCCATGTTGATGTCCTTTAAAGGAGTTATACTGAATAGTATGAAAAGTAGACAACTTGTTTTTGAACACCAATAATTTAATCTTATTCTATAGAATCCTAGCATATGTAGCAATATTGCATTTTTGTGCATGTCAGCTGTCATGTTAGGGTTGTACAGAATATAGTGTGGCACAAATGCAGTGAAATTGTGCTATTTTAAAATAGTTTTAACACTGCAGTTTAAGCAAAGGTCTGGTTCTTAATGAGTTGCTTTACAAAACTGGCAGCCTTCTCAGGTTAAGCCTCAAATAATCCTCAGATCACACAGAGCCTCTGTTCCTTGGGTTATTAGCTTTGGTAGGGCAGCTCCGTGTTTTTCAGGTTCAGAGGAGGACATGTCCTCCCTTCCATCAAAATAAGGATGAACAGGAACTGTGGACACATTCAATGTGAAAGACAAGATTCACCTCCAGGAAGGTTGTGAGTGAGCAGTGCTGCAGCAGACTGCAAAGACACACAGTGCCTCTGCTGAGTCACTACGTCACTGCTGCCTGTGCTGACAGGTTGTCCTGGATCCCTGCCAGCTCCCCTTGCAAATCTGCAAGGTAGGCTGTATACATCAGGATGAATGAAAGAAGAAAACACAGTGGGAGGAGGGGGGAAAAAAGTCATGTCACTGACAGAAAACTCATCAGGACTTATTTCCTGAGAAATCCTGAAGGCTTCAGATTGTTTTATATTGTCAATGTTCAAAACAGAGTACAGGTGAATATACACAGTAGTCTTGTGTGAAGGACTTGAAGTTAGATACACATTTTAGTATAGTGATTAATATTATTTTCACATCAGTTCAGTAAGCCTTGCAATAACTGCTCTTGACAAGAATGTAAACTCACAGCTTGGTATTCTTGTAATCCAGTATTTTGAACCACTATTTATTTAGATGTGGCAGCTAGCAGTAGGCTATGCTTTTAAAGTGGCAATGGTATTTTACTGCCAGCCAAAGTCTGTCTTTTTGCTCTATTTTGAATATAGAGAAACCACTCTGATTGCATAAATTAGTGCTTGGAATGCTGACCCCTACACCTGTGCTATTCTGTGTTTAAATTACTTGTTAGTCCTGTGATTGTGCAGAACTGCAATTTATGTAGGACCATTCGCCATACCTACCAGTTAAGTTTCACAGACAGCCATAGTCATAATAAGTTGCCTAGTTAACTTGGAAACACAGCTATTCATGTTTAAAGCAGCAGTGAGGCCCAGTTCAGCTGAATGTGTTCTCAGGAAGTTAAGAATCTTCTGTAAGAAGCTACTCCTATAATGTGAACGCCTATCCAAAAAAGGTGTTTCCCCCAACAAAAGTAGAACCATTGAGTTAGTAGAAGGTCTAATCCAATTTTATTTCCAGTTAGACAGTTTTCTGAGCCAGGCAATCTAGGTACAAGATTAATTTTTCCCAGTTTTGTCATTTATGGGTATTGTGTTTCTCTCAATCTGTATACTTTTCACCTTAAACCCTTCCCTGCATATGTACAAAATACAACATACAGGTAATGAAGATAAAATGTATGAAGTCAAATAGGTGTCACTGGTGGCAATAAATGAAAAAATCTTTCCTGGTTTGATACATAAAAATAAGAGTAGTCTAACAGCAAGTTATTTTAATCTATGGCTTCATAGTAGAAACCTCCTTGTGAGGCTTCACATTTTTAATATGAAAGAAGAATCACTTGATAAACATGCTTACCGCTAAAACAAACCCTGCATACATTACCTTTAGTGACTTCTAAGACTGTCATATCTTTCATATTTACTTATATTTATACACACTACCTCCCAATCTTCTGTTTCATGGGACAGTTTCCTAACATGCAGAGCAATTCACATTCTGCTGCCACCAGATGTTAAAGTGACAATCAATACAAATAATGAAACAATATGTATTCACTAGGTGTTGACTGATGACATTACCATTTCATGTAGTACATATGCCTTTGTTTCCTCCCCCAACAGATAATGGGGTGAGGGGGTGGAAAAGAATGGTTCTGAGTCATTTTGGCTTAGGCTAGAGTGATTCAGGAGGCAAGCAACTCAGTATAATTCCTTCTCTCCTTTTTCTTCAGGGACTGAAGTTGGGTGAATCAATATATTCCTATTATCTGGTCTTTAGAGACAGAGAATTGCTGGCTGACTGGCAAGGCTCCTTTAGGAACGGAGTAAATCCATTTTTTGTATTTTAACATCATGAAAGGCAGTAGTTTACATTTTCAGATAAACCACTCAAATAATAACTTGTAGTCATTGCTGCTGTAAGAGTCCCTAAATCTAAGGATTTAGTGTATGGTTTCGGGTGAGCAGTCCAATTATATTTAGCAGCTTCTGTAAGAAACATTTCTTCTTGCGTTTTTCTGGGTACCCTGGCAACCACAAAAGAGGAACAAAAACTAGGTTTAGCATTGCCTCTTAAGATTTACGCTGAAGTATAATATTGACTTGTGTTCATATTTAAGACTCTTCCCTCAGACTCGCTCAGATGTTTCCACTCCATATGGCTTCTAGTGCAACAGTACAGTAGACTTCTGCTGTAGACCTCTCCTAGCTAGTAACACAGAACCTGGCATATTCTCACTGTGCCATTCCCAGCTAACAGCTTCAGTGCTTAGTGCTGTGTAGCATTAGCACAGTCTGTTCCCAAATAAATTAGCTTTCTGTCTATAAGCATGACTAATTCAGATGCAGCACTGTGCTGACACAGCTATACTGTTTCTAGTTCTGGAACCAGTCAAGTATGATGCTCACCTGGGATTGCTATGCTGTGCTATTGCTCAACATCAGTAACACTGACAATATATCCTACTCTGTTTTATGTGATCCCATTTCCCATTCATCTGTCTTGATATTATAAGCTACCGTAAACAAGTGCCACAGCACTTGTAGGAGCTATGTCTAAAGCCCTCCCCAGTTGTTATAGCATATTCAAAACCAATGACTCTAAGGCAGGCTTATACCCAGTGTCAGGAAACAACCTTCTCATCAGGCTGGCGGTGGAAGAAGGTGAAGCCTGGCATCTCCCCTTGAGGCAGACCTGCTGAAGTCTTGGGCTTGCCACCCCTTTAATATCAGGTCACAGGCTGTCCTTAGCGCAGTAACACAATTACTACAGACTCCACTAGGAAGCTGCAAATAGAGTACATCTAAGAGTCCAGGCCTTCACACCACAGAGAGACTCACATGCTTCCTCACCTTCAAGAAGCCAATATATTTCTTATGTAACTTCAGTTCTCTAGGGCCTACAGCTTTATGTACAAATATATAAGATACATATAAGTAATTAGACAGCTGTAGAATCAACACTGAAGTATAAAAATAGGTTAATAGCCTCAAAAGATAGTTAATGCTTCTTTCACAATAGGATTTTGTGTTTAGCATCATCACGGCTTCCCATTGAGATTTTGTGAAGCTAAGCTTTGTTTTTATTGAGATGTACTACTTTTCACAAGCCACAAAAGCCCAGAGCTCAGAGGGATTAGGGACACTCACAGGTATACTGAAACTGCATTTCATCACCTACCCATAGTAGTATGCCAGATTTGTAAGTCACCACCTTAATTGCCAGCACAATACAAGCTTTAAGCATTTTTTTCATAATCTGTTGGCAAATAATACCCAGGCTTTGCCTCTGTCTTGAAAACTGATGTGGGACCCTTCCTAGAGACTCCTGAGTTAACAGTTGTTAGTACCAGCTAGACAAGATGGCTTTAAAAATTACTCCTCTCCCCCAAAAAAAACCCCACAGCATCACAAAACAAGGAAAAACACCAAAAAGAGTCCCCAACCAACTAAAAACTCAACAAAACCAAAACACCCAAACAACCACTACAACACAAGATGACAAGATCATAGTCTTATCCAGGTATTACATAGATACAAGTCTCCATGTCCAGAAATATCAGTTTTCCAGTGTAGAAGCCAATGACTGTCTTAAGTTTAAGAACTCCACCCTTTACAATGAACTCAAAAGAAGAATACTCCTGAAGTTGCACTAGTGAAGAATTACAGGGCAGCATCCCTCTTCATCCACTTTCCTTCTTACTCTGCATTTACACCAAGAAAACTATTTGATAATTACCCTTTTCTATTTTTAAAATATTTTCTAAGCTTAAGAACACTATATACAAAATAGCTTCAGTGCACAAGATATTTTTGTGTTACATTTAGAGCCAAATTGCTACAGTTTAGCCAGGTAACCCAGTTATTACTGCTCAGCTCCCTCATAGTTTAAGTATTTCTTTCCCATACTTCATAGATAAGTTAGACCAGCAGCTCAACTGAACACAACCTAGCTAATACCTCTCAGCAGTTGTTTTTTCAACAGAAAGATAAATACACCAACTATTGTTATACAAGCTCTCCATTCTTCTTCTCCTCTCAGAACAAGAGAGAACAAAACCTCTTCTTAAATAATTACACATTAAAAGATAAAAGAACAAACAACTCCAAATAAAAATTCTTACCATTGCAGAGTTAACAAATCCAATGTACTACCAAAATCTGTAATGTTGTGAAGAAAGCTATATGACTTATTAACAAGCCAGAGAAAAGCTATTATGGCTTGTTCTTTTATATAGATGTGCTCTTACCAAGGTATCAGCATTGGCTGATGGGTTACAGGGTCTCAGCTGTACCTGCTTCCCGGCCATTTAACCCCTACATTTCTGGTTCCAGTTTGCAGCAGGTGTAACTGGGAAAAGGAGGTTTGAGATTTTAGAATTTTTAGCAAGTTATCTTAAGGAATTTGTAGTGCTCCTAAAAGCACAGTATAACTCAGTATGGCTGCTTTTTTTCCTGCATAATTTCCGTATTTTTCCCTTACTTGTTCCAGTTTTTTTATCTACCCCCTCTCCTTTATGTTGTCTGTCAGAGGAGATAACAGGTGTAAGATTTCCTCTGATAAAGGAGTAACCTAGGCAGGGACCTCATATAGAAAATGTACTCATTAATATCACAGTTGAAAGTCTTTGGTTTTGTTATGGTGTCAAGGCTGACTTAAAAGAATAGCAATGCTTCTTATATTGATTCTATCATTCAAATAATTCTGTGTAACTAGACAAAACTAATTAAAGAAAAGGAAGGTACTGAAAAGCAGCAAACAGTGGATTGATGTTGCAAGTAGGGCAAGTGAAAACTCTTGTCGAACTGCTGCTCATTGTGCTTTCACTATAATTGGATGCCAGTGCATTAATAATAAATAAATAAATCTTGGATATTACAAATACATTCTAAAACCCACTTCTTAATGCAAACTGTTTAAAGTCTCGGTGTCTTCCAAGTATCTGTCTATCCATTTAAGCACCTCGATATACCATTTAAGCATTACTCATTTTTTCAAATGGTATCTATTACATGCTCACTTTCTACCCTTGGTCATGTATAAACTCTTCATCGTGCTGATGCAGTCTGCAGCATGGAATTTAAGCTAAAACATCAAACATCCTAAAACTACTTTTTACTAGAAAAGTTTGGATCTCATATGTTCTGCAAGGTTCTGGGAACTCTGAATTGTAGGTTCAATACGCCATTCAGGATTGGACCTCTGTGAGCAAACTCATTACATTATGGGTTTTGCAGCACAGTTCATAGTTCTGGCAATATAATATGCACAAATTTTAAAATAAAACCAAACCACAGTATATAGCAAAATGAATTAAAAAATCCTTGCAAAGTCACTGACTCCATCTCTTGTCTTTATTTCATCATCGAACGTAACTCTTACTGAGGACAGCATTTTACAAGGACAGTTTTTACAATTTTAAAAAAAATTGAATTTACTTAATTTGGGGGAGGGGGGGGAATTAAAAATCAAGAATGAGTCAATGAAACCAGAAGAAACATAATTTGAAGTAGGCAGGATTATTACACAGTTATTATGGTGTGTATGTAGGCTTGAAAATAGTTATAAAGCACAACAACAGACAGTTGATTGCCCACTCATATTAGCAACTATATGTGTAGCATGATATTGATAACTGAGTGTTTTTTGTAGCATGAGACAAACCCCAAAATGTCCGCAAAATGGAGAGGTTTCTCATGAGAGAAATTAAGTATTGAAATCATTAAAGAAATCACTTTTTTTTTTTTTTTCTTTCAAATAAAGCATTTAACCATGTGGCTGTTAATGGTAATAGGATGCAAGTGGTTACATTTCTTAAATCAGAAAGAGCATTAACCTCTTACAGTTTCATCTTTTCTAAAGCAAATGAAAAACTGTGTGATATGGTAGCATCCCTGACCAATAATAGTACTTATCAGTGATTCTTAAATCAGTCTATTATTACAAGAATAATTACTGTCATCATTTTATTCTTCATTAATTAAGCAGTTTGTAGCTAATTACTAACTCCTTGCATTTCTCACAAATTCTTCCCCAGGATGGTTCTTTCTGCCTGTATGATATTGCCTCTAATGGAATGTAACACAGCTGTTGAATGAGTCCACGTGCTTTTTGGAAAAACTAGGTAAGTGACATGGTATCTGGCACTCCTTATGTGCATGTAGTCAGTGCATGTAATCTTATTTCCATGTGATTCATTTATTTCCTCTCTCCTATTCAGTTCTGACAGTAGTTTGGGATTTCACTGAAGTGTTCCACAAGTGAAAAGTGGGTTACACTTTGCGGGAGCCTTAAGCCAGTGGAGAATGCAACATGTGCTAAAGAAGCTGGGAATCCCACGTGAGTATCCTGTCAGAGTAGATAGAATAAGATGGAAAGTGAAAGTTCGTTGCATCTAGCTTTGAACCAAAATGTGTCCTATCACTTTAAATGAACGGCTTTACTTAGGGTCCTTCATGAGCAAAGAAAGTTGTCATGGAAACCTTGATGGGATAATTGGGCAGAGCAATAAGGTCTCCAGAGACTGTGTAATCAGGTGGCTATTTATTCTGGAAGATTTGGGCTTCTGTCTAGTAAAGGAGTATGGAATTGGTTGATTAAAGGAAAGCTGTTCTGGTAGGATACAATAATGAGATATAAACATTTTTTCTTGTCTATCAAAGGCAATTACTACATGACACTTTTGTTTATTCACTGGTAAAAATATTCTAAAGCTGTTTAGAGGAGCCCAAGTGTGGAAACTAAAGAAGGTTTTGTTCCGGAAGATAGTTTTGCTCCAATTTCTCCTCCCTTCCACATTGTCTACACTCTTGCTGTAATTATCATGATGGTGTTCTTTCCTGTTAGCTTGAGTACCTCTGTATTACGCTGCATTACACAGTGTACACATAACCAAAGTGCCAATTACACCACTTGAGATAAATATCATCCTGTACAAAAAGAATATGCGTAATTAGTCTTGTTCAATTTGAATATTTCACAGTGTAAGTGCAAAGGGCTAAAATAATCATGTGATTGTAGTTGGAAATGTTTAAAAAGTACTTCAAGTACTTTTGTGAAATAGATGATTGGAAAGCTTATTGAGTCCTCTGAGTCATACTATTCTGGTTATCCAAGAATCCAGAATTCAAGCTGCGCGTGTGTCCTTGATGTAGTTTTTGGAGCAGTTTCCTAAATTCATCACGTTTTCATGTAGTTACTGCAACAGAAAGAAGATGGGAACTAAAAAGAAAGGGCAAGATTGTTTGCTAACTCAATACTAGGACTCTGCATCTCTCCAGGGTCATGGCTTGCCCTTTAAACATATATAGGATAGCCATTCAGAACTGTCCACTTACTTACACTGACACCATGTTGAAGACAGTTGTGTCTTAGATTGTAGACATCACTTGTAGGATGGTTAAAAATAAAATTGCAATTCAAACTGGCTCCTTCTGAGTTTCAAAACTGTCATGAAAGCAATCTGTTCACACAGTACTGCTATACATCAGGGCTGGATGCAGTCAGGATGTGAATAAGGGTGCTATTGAACAGCACAACGCATCCTCTGTCATATGACGTGGAGAGCACATCAATCTGTGCAGAGAAAATGGGGTCGAGGAGGAACTGTAGCTCCTTTATGTGCCCCCTGGTAAATCAGTCCTTCTGGAAGCGAAAGTACTAAAAATATAGGTATATAGAGGCTTTCAAAAGGATGAGCTCCCCTTTTTGGTCTGCAAAGCTAATGCTTATTATGCAATTTTGGTCAAATATCTGCATGGATGAGGCACATCAGTCGATCAGTCAAGTGGTTGGTACTCTGTGAAACTCATTAAATATCATTCCTTTAAGGAGATATTAACTTAGTGAAAAAATGATGTGCAAATAGAAAATACTAGAGTGGAGGATCAGTTTTGCACAGGTGCTGGGGAAGAGTGAGGGTCTGTGTTTACTTAAGTCATTTTTCTGCAGAAGGAAACTGATCCATGGAACAACCTGTGTAAAAGTTGAGCGTAAGGTAACTCTACAGCCACGAACTCAGCCAAGTTGTCTGCCTTTTGAGAACAGCGATCTGTGTATGGATGTGTTTGTCTAACTGGGTGTCTAAAGGATCTGCAAGACCCCTATGTATTTAGAGAATCCAATGGAAATTTAAGCCTTGACTTCACCTACAGATGGATTGGATTCCTGCTGCTTGGCCCTTAACTCAGGATCAATTTAGAGTCTGTTTTGTGCTATCCTTATTCAAATACATGCCCCTTGGAGGACAAAACAGAGTTTGTGAGGTCATATTACTCTCATCAGAGCCTTAAAAATGGCAGTTCAATACACAATTTAGTCCTGAATATGAAAGGGTTGGGTGTTAGAATGGATGATTGTGTCAGCTTAAAAACCTGTTTAAGGACTACTTTGTTATCTGAATGAGCTAAAAGCAAGTGTGAATGCTATATAAATTGTGGTAACAGCCCAGCAGTGAGGTAAATGTCCCCCAAGACAGATCCAGCTAGTGAATGATTTCAGCTGCAACATAATTCACTAATGTGAGCAGGATAGCAGTTCATAATAATGTAATGACTGAAACATTACCGTGGAATCCCATATTGCTATTTCTACTACAAATTGAGCACTGCTTTGCATGTCCAAAGAAGACTCTGGCCTTTTGGAATGTTGTTCTTCTATCTGTATTCACTTTTATATTTTTCACCTTTAAAAATTGTTAAAAAATGTTAGGGATATTCTCACTCTTTGTTTTCCAGAGAAGCACCATGTACAAAGGTGACCTGAGACAATTTCATATCTATTTGCAAACTGAGCAAGAATTATTTTTTTCTAAGTATTGGGACAGACTGAAGAAAACATGTAGTTTGAGTGTACATCTTAAACATTTCATTTGTGACACTTGTGGATCAACCAGGTCAAGACAATTTGGGTGATAAAAAAGAACTGCTTAAAATGTTCTTCACACTGTTAAGTCCTAGACTGTAGATTGACAGTTTATTGCAAGAAGTCAGTTGCTGTCTTACAGAGATCAGGATTTTATTTTACTTGTTATCTTTACATTGTTTTCAACAAAAAATTATGATGGGCAGGAAATGCCAAAGGTCTCATAAGTGGTTGTCCATTTGTCCAAAAGGTTTATGCACTTGTGTTTTCTATCAGTCTTTGTGTAGAGGGAATCTTTTTTGTTTACTTGTGTCTGGCAAAACTTGATCAGATTTGTAAACTGCATATCATAACTGAATAGCATTTGGATAAATACATATTTTATTTGGGGTTAGCCAACGCTTTTTAACCCCCTCTCTTAGTTTCTGGTGAACATTACTCTAGAAAGAGATGTCCTGTTGGCTCATGGAATTAGATACAGGAATGACAAAGCTCTGCAGGAGTATTCTGCAGGAGTTCATGCTGCTGGAAGAACATGTTGCAACATGTTCATGTTTGTTAAACTCCCTATCAGTAGAGAAGGTAACTATGGAAAGCTGTGACTTTTTTCAGTTTTGAAATATGATATGCTGTCATATTTGAAATATGATATTCACCTCACATAAGCTAGCTCTTACTAAACTACATTCATACTACTCGATCATCTCTGAATTAGGATGTACAGATGAAAGATTCTGCCATTATCATTATACAGAAAAAGCATTGCTAAAATTTTATTTTTTCTGCAGTAGTAACTTAAGGGTGGCCCCTGAATCAGATATTGACAATGGAGTTTGTTTGCAATGTAGCTGTAGGCTTTGACATTTTGGTATCTGAGGCATGAATATTCTGAGATTTAGTCAAGGTCTAGGGCATTGATGAACATTCATAAATTATTAACCTAAATACTTCCCCAAAAGTAGAATTGTGGAAGGAAATAGATGCTTCTATTGCAGCTTGTTCTATTCTGTGCTAGTTCTTACAGCTTCCACATTGTAGAAATAAATGTTAACTCCAATCCCAGTAAAAATCATCTTGTTTGACTGTCTTCTGTGCTAGCAGTCAAATCATCTTGTATTGGATTGCACTTGACAGACTGTTGCAACACACCTGGTGCATATCAGTTGAGAAATAAATGTTATGCAAGGGTAAAAGTATGATGAAAATACGTGTTGTTACAATAACAGTAGGTAAAATCACACTTTTTTTATTAGTTTCATATCATCTAAAGTTTCTTACCTTCCTCTTTTCCTTTCAGTCCCTTTTGTATTTGATTACCTTTACAATGTCAAGATCTATATAACAGTCAATATCCTTTTCTGTCTGCAAACCAGATTCTGTGGCTACCAGCATATGAAATAAATTATTTGATTAGTCTGAATACCTTTGAATCCCCGATCTGAATGACTATTACCCATTTATATTTGGTCATCTGAAAGAAGCCTATGGAATTGTGTCTTTCTGAATCTGTTGATAACATACCGTTGCCACTCTATTATCATTCCTTTTTGCTACAATGGCTCACAGTATAACTGGCATTTCATATATCCTTGTATGATTCTCAACCTGAATCCCAGGTCTCGGCAACTCTTTTTATACTGATCACTTGCGCTTTTTAGACTCTCATAGTATCAGTAGCTGTTACAAAACCACCAGTTCTAGATATTTGGTTTATTGGTATATTTTGGGAAGTGATACTTGTCAGTCTTCTGTGTTTATCTTTTTTACTGTGACAAAAATGTTTGCGTTCCTTTTATATAGCAATACCAAGACAGTCATGAAAAAGTGCTCTGGATTCACTTCCACAACACATCAATAAAATTTTTTTAGCATTACATATCACTGTGCATTTGCTTCAGCCAGAGAAAGAATATATATTTCACATATATCTGCAATAGTATATATGAAAGAAATTTTATATTTCTGAGTGAGAAGTGCCAGCATAGTAATCCAAAATGCTGCAATAGCACCTATCGTAAATACTCATTCTCCTTACTTTCCCATGATTAGTAAATGGTCCCTAAGTCAGAAGGCCAGGTTAAACACATTTAAGTTTCTGGTGCTAAGAGAAGAGAGTATTCTGTGACTCCCCTCCAGACCATGTGCTTAAGTGCCTTCTCTTTGAAAACAATACAGGCATAAGGAATAATGTATATGCTGATGTGGAACCAGGCATGTGCACCTGTACTCACAAAATAACAGATGCTCTCAGATCCCACGATATAGACAGAATCACAAAGGCCAGATCAGATTTAGATTCATAAAAAATGTATTCTGCATCTGTAACTGATTATCTGTAAGAAAGCATTTTCTTCAAGGAACTGTTTTGCTGTTTGATTTTTTTTTTTTTAATTTTCATTAAAAAGATTAAACTGAAATAATTTTCTTTGTAAAATATTCTGGCAATACATGGAAATTAGACTAATTCCATTTGCCTTTTCATTCCTTCTTTCCTGATGTTGAAAAGGATGGATTATTTTCATCAGTAAATACTGTAAAAGATGCTGGTGAAATCTTTGAAATGACCTTTGAATTTACAAAGGCAGTGTTTTAATTCTGTTGTCATACTGGACTGTTACTGTCAGAATAGCATTTTTGATGTCATCTAACTTTCTATGCAGTAAACCAAGTAGGTGCTGGTTTTGTCTGATTTTTCCCACTTTCACGCTATTAAGTGGCAAAAAGGAAAGCTAATACTATGGCCGTTTACAAATGCCTGTTTTGGAGTGTTCAGTTCATGAATTGTAATACAGTTCAAATTGCAGGGCTAGAAAGATTCTGCCTTTGCACCAAACTTACTTATTCATTTCAAAGTAAAACTTACTATTCTTTGTGTCTTCAGGGACTGACAAGGGAGGAGGGAAGGAGAAAGAAAACTTTGTTAAGAAATCTGAGTTCTTGCTGTTACAACAGAAATGTCAACCCTGGTCTTTTTGCTATAATTGCAAAACCACTTCTCCACTCTGTGGAAGGATGTTATTTAAGCAGTTTCAGTGTATGACTCTCATGTCTTCAAAAGCCTCTGCTCACATGAATCCATAGGCCTTGATAACCAGTCTCCTTGAATAGTTACTTCACTGCATGAAACACTATTGGGCTTACATATGCACTGCATCCTGTGGAAGAGGAACAAGGGGCAAATTGTTAATTTCCATCAAAGAAGAAGTGAAGTTGCCTTTCATTTTTTCTTGAATGGAAAATCTGAATTACTCAATTAACATTTCAAAGATATTTATTTTTTAAGGAAAGAGCATTTTTAATAACAATGCTATGAAAAGCATTTTAAACCATTGTGTAAAAGACTGATCTGCTGAAGCAGCTGTAAAAGTCTTCCTTCAGTACTGCAATGTTAGGTGAACTGTTTTGTATCAAGGTTTTTCTTTTACTTTTCTTAAAATTTATTTTCTTAAAAATTCTGCCACCAATTTTCCAACCCTTTTTTTGCTAGAGTCCCTTAGGAAGCCACACTTTCTGACTTCCCGTACTATCATAGACTGATATTTTTCTCTCTGTTAATAATGCTTCAGTATCTTTTTCTTATCCATTAGCAAGATAGCAATTTTTAAAGAAAGAAATTATTTTGCTGATGTTTAATTTACACAAACATAATTCTAACTCTGTCTTATTCCATCTGCCAGATTGTTACAATAGTCAGGATAGTATTTCTGATTTAATTTCACTTTAAATGAGACCAATGCTGAGATGGGCAATACTACATAGACTCTCAAGGTATCATAAATAGTATTCCAGAGAATTTGAACATGGATATGTTTGATCTAAAATAACCACTTTTCCTCCTCCAATAATGTGCTGAGTTTGAAAGCAGATGAATGCATTTTCTTTTGTCTTGTTTATAATACATAAGGCAATGTGCTAATAGAACAACATTTTGCTTTGTGATGGACATTTCAATATAATTTGTCTATTTTTCCTTCTCATAAATATTCATTTGCAGCATTATAGAACTTATTTGGGCCTTTGGAATGGCATTTTCTTTTAGGCAATGATTGACTTCGTAGCTTTCTAGATGAGCAAAGGTCTTACATTTAAAGAATTTAAGCTTTGTCAAGGGTATTTTGTTTGTTTTTCATTACTTTCAATATGAAATGTTTTAAATTTTCTGTGTTGTTTTGTTATCTTTATAAACAATTTACCTTCTTCATAAAGTCACTTTGTGTTATATAAAAGTAGAAAACTCCTGCTTATGACAGAATTCAGAAGGCTTTCCATTTAACACAGAAAAAGGTGAATATTGGGAAAGGAACAATAAAATAACAAGCTTTTTTTACAGAAAATTATTTCGACAATCTGTTACGGAATTTCTTCCAATTTGTTCAAACTTTTACATTTTATATAAAAAATAATGCTGATATTAATTAACTATTGTTTGATACACACATGTATGTCTCACACACAGCTTTCCTATATGGTAGGGTATATGTACATTACCTGTGGACATAGACGATTGTTATAGGTATATTCTTCATGGTTATCTTTCTGTCTTTATGCTTTATGACATTTATATTACATACGCATAGGTGCTGTTTTCTTGATTACTGAAATGTTGCAGAACTTTTAAAGCTTCAAAGCGCTGATTTTTCCTTCCACAGAATCTTTGTTTCTCCCAGTTACTGTTAGGGTAAATCCGTTATTTACATGGAGATGCGAAGGAGACTGGTAGAGTCTGAAAGCAGTGCTGCAGGACTGCTGCTCTATTATCTTTTTTTATATCATCTATTTTGAAGCCTTTTATATAGTTAGTCACAGTCTGTGTTACAAAGAAGAGAATATACAAAGTGATTTAGGTGATAGCAGATGCTATTTGCTTTTTCCAAACAAGTATAGATACCTAAGCAATGCCTGTATCTTCCACTCCTACCACAAATGGGAACTGTTCCTGTATTTTTGTGTTGTGTGACCTAGTTATAGAAGGTAGTAATTGGCTAAATGTAAGTGTGTTTATTCAATAAGGTGATTTGAAATAGACTCAGACTTCTGGGTGGGGGAAAAAAAATGAGTGTTAAATGTAGACTTGTGAGAAGTTGAGGACATGAATTTTTACCCCTGCTCCTCACTTAGTTGCCCAGTCAAATGAAGTTGTAGGAGCGGCACAGCTCTTTACTTCATGGCAACATCTGCTATGATGCCAAGCATAGTCCATAATTTCTTCTGTAAACTGTAAGCATACACCTGTGTGGGTTTAAATGTTGGATAGTAATAGTGAATATAGAAAAGAGGAGTAAAATGATCTCTAGGTCACTAAGTGTAGCCTCCAGCTGATTTCAGAAATCATATCATAGAACATATTAGAGTCCCTTTCATGAACAGGTTAAGATGCACTTTGAAGTGACTCATATTTCTAGCACCTACTACTCTTGTTGGAAAGCTCTTCCAAAAACTTCCCTGATTAAACTAAAAGCCTCTTCCTAATTCTGGCTTCAGTTTATTTGTGGCCAGTATGAACCCATTTGTTCTTGTGCCAGTATTGTTTAACCTAGATTGATCTTCTTGCTGGTGTTCCGCTTTCTGATGTGCTGTCATAATTGACTTAATTTTCTTTTTTCCAGGGTAAGCAGGCCAGTCTCTAAGTCTTCCCTCAGAAGACTGGGATTTTCTCTGTTCCTTTGATTATCGTGGAAGACTTCTCTGCACCTGATCCAGTTTGAATATATCTCTTTTGAACACAGATGACTGGAAGTGTAGACTGCATTCGTGCTGCAACATCAAAAGTGCTTTATACAATGGCATTTGTACTTCTTTTTCTTTGCTGGAAATAGTTTTCCTGATACATCACAGGATTTCAGTTGCCTTTTCCACAGCTGTATCAAACGGGTGTCTTGGGTATCCTGTGATGGCCATCCTTTTCCTATAGTACTTCCAGCTGTCTATATTTCATAGCAGCCCTCAAGCACATAACACTGTAATTTGTAGCATTAAAAATTAACCCGGTTTCTATTACTTCAGTCCTCAAGGTCAAACAGCTTTTTGTGTATGATATTCTGGTCCTCACCCAGACTGGTGCTGCTTCTCAGTTTTTAACATCAGCAAACGTTAAATAGTATGTGTATTTTTTGTGTCCAGGTCATCAACGAAAATATTAAGACAACACTCATCCTAAAATGGATCCTTCAAGACCTCCTTTAAGAATTGCCCCCCATGCAAGGAGCTCCACTTCCAGTACGAATTGCTATGTTCCATTTAGCCTGTTTCTTACCTATGTCACATTTCTTGTGCTCATTTCCTCCATCATGTCTAACTAATATTTGATGCAGAGCAAATCAGCCCCTGAAAGTATTGTTTTGTGGTTTTGTCCTCATTTGACAGGACACCTTGCGTTCCTTTCGAGGTGTATGCTTATCTTTTCAATACCTTTCTGAAGTCCACATGTAATCTTTTCCATTTCCCTTGGTTTTATTTAAAGTAATGTAAGATTTTCATGGCGAAAAACCTGTCAAAATCATCATTCAGTAGAGACAAGGGAGGCAGCTACTAGATCTTTTTCTCTGTGTGTGTATTTATCAGAGTGAATGTATGGGTACAGAGAATGATGAGGACAGACTTCCCTGTTAGAATCATTAGTATATTACCTGGGCTCCAAGCTTTTAGCAGCCCCAGTCACCTGTCTGTGCAGCTGTCTTCATCATCATCAGATTCACATAGCATCTACGCCTTGTTTTCTCAACACCATTATTTAGGAAAATCGTTCTGCTTGCATGGATTTGAATTATTGAAAATAGGGTATTTTCTCTTTTGGAATCTGCCCACTTTCCAAATATTTATGTGGGATCACCTAGAGCCTTAAAAATATTTTCCTTTAATAGGTCTGTAGTATAAGAAATGTTTTAATGTTACTCCATTTCTCATACCTGTGATATGCTGCCATAACTCCATGATACTCAAGCTCAGTCTGTCCATGCACAAAGGTTTATTAGTTTCCTTCCAACTTAATATGGGACTGTCTACAAGCGAAGGTGCCAGCTGTGGTTGGCCTGATCTTAGGAGAATGTTCATCATTAGATAATAACATTGTTTTGTGGTTTTGTCCTCATTTGACAGGACACCTCTCCTAGTATAAGGTAGTACTCTTGACAACATGGTAGGCAGCAATCCAGTGGTGTCTCTGTTCTCACTGTATGCATCAGTCTTTGACTTGACTTACTTCATATGATTTACATGAATTACTCTGCATTCTTTGTGGACCAACTTTTTCTTTAATCAGATGGTGCTTCCTAAGTCTGATCAAAATGTTTCTCCTTCAAAAGATAAATCATTTACATTTAATACAATACTGTACCAGAAAGATCATTTCTATCTCATCCATATTCAATAGCAAATCTCTGCTTTTCAAATGGTGATTGAGAGAGGATCCTATGAGCTACTGCAAACCTACAAATGCTCCTGGTAGCAGTAGGAGCTGGAACCATTCAGTAACTCACTTGGATTCTAAAAGCTAAGATTAATGGGAAGCTTGTGCTTGTGAGAAATTTTATTGACCAGTTCTTGGAGCTAGCCAGACCACCAGCATGGATCCTATAAGAACCTTTTCCCCTACAGGAGTGTGTTGGGTTTGCATGGCAAGGTTTTGGTAGCCAGAGGGGCTACAGGAGAGGCTTCTGTGAGAAGCTGCTAGAAGCTTCCCCTGTGTCTGACAGAGCCAATGCCAGCTGGCGCCAAGATGGACCCGCCACTGGCCAAGGCCAAGCCAATCAGCGCCTCTGTGATAACATATTTAAGAAGGGGGAAAAAAAAAACCCAACAGAGAGAGAGATTTTGCATCCAGAGAGAGGAGTGAGAAGATGTAAGGAACTCTACAGACACCAAGGTCCGTGCAGGAGGAGGGGCAGGAGGTGCTCCAGGCACTGGAGCAGAGATCCCCCTGCAGCTCGTGGTGAAGACCATGGAGAAGCAGGCTGTCCCCCTGCAGCCCATGGAGGAAGAATGAGGGGGTGTAGAGATTCCACCTGCAGCTGGAGGACCCCACGCTGGAGCAGGTGGATGCACCTGAAGGAGCCTGTGGTCCTGTGGGAAGCCCGCACTGGAGCAAGCTCCTGGCAG
>VXBL01002509.1:1238884-1264744 GCA_013400195.1 Aramus guarauna | reverse complement strand
TTATACTTTTTCTCCCCTGTCTGGTGAACAAGGGGAGTGACAGAGTGGCTCTGGTGGGCACCTGGCCCCCAGCCAGGCTCAACCCACCACAAGGAGAAAAAACCCTGTCCTAAAATGGAGGCACTATGATGTCCATTCCCTTTCAGCATTTCTCTCTGTCTTGTGCAATCAATCATATTCAAGAGCTTTCTTTTACATTCTAATTATGCAATGCCAAAGGGACCCTCATCTCAGATGAGGTCTTTAAGGGCTATTGATAATGCATATAACCTTTTCCAATAACCTTTTTCCAGTACCAAGATTTGAACTCAAAATTAGCGGGAAGAGGCAGGAGCTGGCTGAAATTAGGCTAGAAACAAAGTTAATGTTTTTACCATAGAGTGTAATTAGCCAACAGAGCAGCTTCTGGTAGGAGTAGCTAGCTGATCCACGGTCATTAAAATGTCAAAGACTTACTGTGTTTTTGTTTGTTTCCTTGTATTTAATATGAGCCATATGGCAAGGAACAATACTTCATTTTGAGTGTCCAAGCAGAGGAATTCTTATTAACAAAGGCTTTATAGTAGCATGTGTGAAAGAGGGCTTTCATTATATTTGTAGGGTTAATTTATATGGGGTAATGTTTGGTCTTGGTTAATCCATCTGTCTAATATTTTAACAATATTTTAATGAAACCTTGGGCCAGATGTCAATGTAGTAAGAATTGCCTATTTTATCCTTTGATTTTCAGTAAAATATTGAGGAATGAAAAACTGAAAACCTGACTAACAACAGGGAATTACAGTCATCATCATTGATTTCAACAGGGTCAAAATTTTATGGAGCATTTATATGTTCAGCAACTGAAGTAGTGAAATAAAAGCATACAGATTTAAGATTACCTTTATGCAGGTAACAGAGACAGTTATTGTAAAACCTGCAATTCTGTCATGTGTTGTGGGTCATAATATTTTATAATATAGGCAAAAAAAAACCCCAAAACCCACACCCCACCAAAAACTAACCTTTGTAAAACATGAATTGCATGTCAGCTTCCTTCCTACTTAATGATAGTCACAAAACTGGACCCAAATCTGTCATTGCTAAATGAATACTAAATTGCTACTGGTCCTTCTGTATTGTTCCCTAGTTTGGTCATCACTATTCTTAGCCCTTTGACTAGAAGTGTCTAGCAGACATTAATCTATGATCCTTACATGCAAATTTTAACTGTCTTGAATCTTTGAGTTGGTTGCTACTGATGAAGGGACATAGACTTAACTTATCAGGGCACTACCAGACCTTAATGGTCCTGATCTGCCTCACCTTGGGCCTCTGCCTACATTCCTGCCTGTGGGCCTGGGAGCCTGATTTCAGCTGAGCCCAGGGCCTTCAGTCCCTGCCTGAGCTATGTCAGAGGACTGCTGGTCTCCAGCTCAGCCACAGCCCTGTTCTGCCTGGCCATGGACTGTGTTAATGGAGACCTTAACCTGAAGACTGATTTCCTGCCTTGATCTCAGCTCTGCCTCATCACCATGGATTTGCCTGATGATCTGGACTCTTGGTTGAGCCTGGATGCTATCTCTGGGTCTGTCCTGCCCTGTTCACCTTGCCTGGGTACCGTGGGGCTGGGCCCTGGCTGGCATGATGCCTGCCCTCCTGGCTGCACACTGTGACCCTCACTGTACACTGCTATAACTGGCTACTGAAAGTTAGAAAAGCTTAGATTCAGCTCCTGTTCCAGTTGACAAAGGGATGTTGCTTATGGATGTTGGGATCATGGGTTGAGTCAGTCTCTGAAATATTAAAAAGAAATCTAAGGCAGAGTTAGCCTTGGTTGAATTCTGGTCACTAAAATGACTGTATTTAATGGTTACATGCATGAGTCTGTGGTTAAGGAGTTTTTACAGAGCTGTATTTGGTCATGTGGATTAGAATACTGAACCTGTGTGCGACTGTATTTAGCAAATTTATGAGTAATATTCCATCCTATTGCAAAACAAGAGGTTTTTATCAGGCTGTCATTTCTTCATTTCATAATAGTTAGATATCACATGACTTAACTACCCCATATGGCTGAGTGGACAATTCCTGCATTCCGGATTTACTGAGTCATTAAAATTTCACTGCTGTCAGACCCTTGAATGCACTTGTGGCTGGATAATATTTTGGTTTCTGTGGCTTTTGGAGAAATCTAACTTTTCGTTATTCTGCACAACATTCATATCCCTTCTGCCCCTCCTTATTATGTGTATAACTTTTTGTCTTCAGACTATTGCATCTAGCAGTACATGACTCATGGCCCATTGCAACTCAGTAAAATGTCACTGTTACGAATATATTGCACAATGAGCCTGCCTTGCACATCTTTGGTGCAATATTTATTATTCAGCTCTTGCTGGAGTCAGTGGAATGAATTCCATTAGTCTGCAAAACCTTTGGAGCAGGTCTGAGTTTGCCTTTAGTGTGCCTAACTACTGAGCAAATAAGGTGTATTTGTAGACTGGGTAGCCAGCTTCTTTATACTTTAACGTAGTCACTACTGGTGACTAAAATGGAAGTTTCAGCATACTTTGGTTGCAAGACTAGATATGCAGGACCTCTGAAAAGCTCATAGGTTTTCATGTGGGCTAACAACCAGTTGCATGAAGAACACTTCATTTATTTCTTCTTCAACAGGAAGCCCATAGCACACGCCTGCTGTGATGTCACCCATGATGGTCTGCCCACTAATCCTAACCTGTAAATTGTCAGCTGGCTCATGTCTGTGCTGAGGCAGAGCTTCATGCATTCCCACTACATTCTCTTACATAAAGGGCAAATCCCGCCCCTTGCCTTCCCAGTCTCTCCTTTGGAAGGAGAGGCTATCTCTCTCTGTCCTTCTTTCTTTCTGAATTTTGCTTTAACCCTCATTCATTGCATTTCATTCCTGTTGTCTGTAATTTTGCCTGCCTTGAGCTCTTTTGCCTGTTTACACATTCCTCCCTAGAGCCATTATTACTTTTCCCCATATTCCCTTGTCCCTATTCTTATGTGTCTCCCTGTCTATCTTCCTCTGTCCTTTCTTGCTCTGTTACCACTTTGACTTTGGTATCTTCACATCAGTAGCTATCTGGGGCAGTAGAAGACTCGCACCTCAACAGATGTGCTTTGATGCCATTCCCTCAGTACCTCAGAAGTTGTTCTTTTTTCTCTATTGTCTTCCATGGCCCTCAAGGCTTACTTTTTTGTAAGGTAATGCTCTTGAAACAAAACCTGTTTTCTTATAGTGTCAGAGCATTGTTATTACTTAAGTTGCTAAGTAAAAGTGTGAAGGTACTGATGCTTTCTTAAGAAAAATCAGGATGTATTATTCCAGCCAGGATGATCTGTGATGTGCTAGTATGAACAGGATCTAAAATAAACGTATGCTCTGGGCTTGGTTTCATGGAGTTCTGCTTCTTCTTGATGTATTTATGCACCCAGCCTGACCACCATACATACAGTCAAAGAAACCATATGAGCAATTTGTCTTTGTGCAATGTGATAAAAATGTACCTTTTTAAAAGTAATCAAGATCATTTCATACAATGGCACTGACCCGTGCCATTCTGTGTGGGCTCACTTGTTTGGCAGAGCTCCACAATAATTGTGATATCCCAGCAGGTTTTTTTCTGGATATCACAGCAAAACAGGCTCAATTTCAATGCAGGGGAAAGAAAACAACATGGAAAACAAGCATTAAAAGATTTACAAGACAAATACGCAAAAGGTTGGACCAGTCACCATATGCATTTAAACCCATTCTTAAAAGTTTGCTTCTACTTTTAAAAGAGTGAGTGATATTCTTCTTTATGTTATCTCTTTGTTCTGAGATTTACTAATTTCTACTGCAGGAGGTGCAAACTCTCTTAAAATAGCATTTGCTGACAATACATCATTATTACAGCACAAATAAGTAGTTTGAATCCATTGCTCCTGGCTAACTGGTGTTCTTTGCTAAGCCTTGAAATGAGGGAATTGATTCTTCACTGAGGCTGATGTGAATTGAGACTGCGTCTGCAGAAATAAATGGAATAATAGGAAGATAAGAGCATGGAGAATAAGACTCAACATCTCTGAAGGGAGGTGACATTTTTGGCTTAAAAGATTGTCAGTTTTTATAGTCATTTATGACTGATTCCCAGAAGACAAACATTGTCTAAAATGAAATGCTTCAGAGTTGCAAGCAACAATGAATCATGGGTAGATGCAGAAAAATAGCAAAACCAGCAATGACAGAAAGTGGGTGTTAAGAATAATACAAAATAAATCTAAGATCTGATAGCTGAATATTCATAATTAATCTCATTCTATTTAATTTTTAGAAGGATGTTATTTGAGTTTCATTAGCTAGTTTTTCAACATGAGCAATCCCAAATAAGATGAATAATTTGTTATCCAAAATAGCAAAATATTCAAATTCAAATAAGGGAATCTATAGTACATGTGAAAATAATTTAAAAAAAAAAAATCACTGTTTTTGGACGAGTTCTTATGTGCTTCTCAATTGTAATGGAGTCTGATTTTAAATGACTTCATAGCTATTTTTTTCAAAAGTATTAAAAATAGTTTCATGGAGTGCATCCGTTCTTCATTATTTCTCCCAAAGCTTGTAGTTTGATCTTCACAGTACTCTGAATAGATCAACTCACCCAGATAGCTGATTGCTTAGCCTGGTACTGGCACATCAGGTGAATGGTAATGATCAGACTTGTGCGGAACTGTGGCATCATACCCCAATACATATTTTCTCTCCTGGAAAGGCTGTGAGTTGCTGGCAGTCATGTCTCTAGGGGATCAAAGGAGAGTGCAGATGGGAGGTATGATGGCAGCCATTTTTGCAAAGATTTCCTCCCCCCAGGTAGAAAGACAAAACACATGAACAAAGCAATTTCTACACAAGTGCATTTGACTGCCCTGCAGAGAGGTTCCCTTTTCTTTTCACTCCTGAAAGATGTGCTTAATAAAATAACAGATAATAACACCTATGCATTTAGTATCTGATATACTGAGAACATATTTCACAAAATCAGAATACATTTAAAAAGAAATTAAGTTTTCAAACTGGACTTCATACCAAAATGGGAAAATCACACCTCAACTTTTGATGACAAAGGAGAAAATAGACTCTGTTGTTAAGGTTTGGTTTTTGATTAGAGACAAAATGTCTTTGTCAGTGTGGTTTCACGGATGCTTTGTTAATTATGCATCACTGGATATTCTGACCCTGTTTGTAAACTGGAGTATACAATTCCTAATCTTCATGTGTTAAACGCTCTCCAGGAAAAAGTGTGCCTTATGTCCTAGGCAGCAATAAGAAAACTTGATTTTCTAGATATAACATGGTGAGGAGGGAAAAGACACTAGCTCTAAAGAGGGGAACTGTGTGTGGTAAATCTATGCCTGGCCTTCTATTGTGACTGCTCTATGCTGCATTGAGCTGTCCTAAACGTAATACAGAGACCAACCTGGGTCAGGAGGATTCCTCTTGAATAGAGCCACCACAAAGCACTTTGCATTCTGCTTTTCCCTTTTCTTCTGATCATTTCCCTTACTGATTAGTGATTGCTGTTCTGCTTTGTGGGGAAATATGGAGGTAGCTTCAATCTCTCATCCACATGTCTCCATTAACTTCACTTGCAATAATTTGAGTGGAGAATATGAGAAGATGCCTGATAGCATCTTCCTTAAATCAGCAGAGAAGCTGTCTGTTTCTCCCCCTTCATTTAGGATAGGAACTAGGGTTAGAACTTGAATGTGGGTCTTCCCTCTTTTGTTGGTTTAATGTATTTACACTGGAGCTAGAAGTAACTTTTACAGACTTGATATTTAAAACATAACAATGAAATAATAATTGATAAAAGACTACTCTATTTGTTATTATATCTAAATGAAGTGACCCTCAACAGTTGTCCAGAAGACTGAAAATCAAAAGTAAATAGTAATGCCTCCCACTGCCCTAGTGATAAGACCAGGTAATTATATATTATCCAGAAGCAAATATCAGAAGCACAATGGAAAAGACATGTGAGGCCCCTTAAAGTGAAAGCTTCTTTCACCAAAACTTGAGACTTTTGGCATTTAGGACACCTTTTGGGCTTCACACTGCTGCATTTCCCAGCCAGACAGGTAACACTAGCTCAGCATTCACCCTACAACACCCTGTGACCTCTTTACAATTTATACAAAAAATAATGGACAGGCCGTTTAAAAACACCAATAATTATTCTCTGTTAGTGTGCCCAATATTTCTACAGCCAGTCATCACAAAAACCAAAGATGATTGTCAATACATTGCCTTAAAATGTACTCACTCAGGGCAAGCTTCAGTGCCTAAAACTCTCATCTGATAGTCTAAAGGAATATTAAAACTAACTCCAGGATTACCTTGAAGGATGGACAGTACGCACTGAAATGAAAATATTATTTGACTTTGGGAATAACTCGATTTGGTCAAGGAAACTGGAAGTAAAATTTTACGATAATCCCAAATCTCTTTAGTAGGGCTAAGGATGCTCTCTTTCTTAATATCTACTATTTTCCAGTAGACTAGTGGACCCAAAGGGAAAAAAAATAGCCACAGTATATAAACAACAAAAAAGAAATGAGCAACAGTGATGGTTTTATGCAAGCATATGGAATGAGTTATAACCTAGTTGTATTTTGTAGTGGATTTGGGTTTGTCTCTTGGCTGTTGAGAGAAATATGGAATCTGACTGTAAAAGTTGCTTTTTTAAGTAGCAGGGTATGGAGTACATAACCATAAGATGTCACTTTCTGGTTCTTTTAACTCTTATAGTTATGGGTGAATAAGAATAAAATAGAAAAAAAAGAATAAAATAGAAAAAACAATTGTCTATACACTTAGGAATAATGTTGAAAATGGCACGTAGACAGTATTTGCCATAAATACACTTAGTAATAATGAATTGTTTAAGTGCAGTTCCTGAACAACAACTTTTGAATGTGTAATCTAAGAAGTATCTAAACTGAACAACAGAGCTGAGTAATGGCTTACTGCTTCAGCTGTCATTCTAAAATATTTCATTATGTATTTGTTTCAGCTATAGATAGAATAGCTATTTACTGAATGCAGGTGAGAAATATTTTTTCCAAAGCAATTTGCTACATTTAAAATGTTATATATTCACTTTTTCTTCCAAAGACAGAGCCTTTACTTGTAAAAACCCCGAACAACTGTATAGCTTTTTTTACTATATGTATAACTCTAGCACATAATTAATTTTCTTTTTCAAACTCCACCATTAAACATTGTAATACATATCTATACTGTGTATATTCCATAGAGATGTATATCATCTAGTTTGAGCAATTTATTTTTGTGCATTTAACTTCCATTTTTGTTAAGCTTATAACCTAGAAACCTCTTGACAAGAAAATTTAATGATTACTGTAAGGGAAAATGTATTTTTGGAGACCAATTTTATTCTGTACCCAGGCTCTTCACAGAAATAACCTTACCTTATATTTACACCATTTTGCCATTGCTGTGCATGCATTCATTTGTGTTTGAAACAGCAAATACTGGCCAGCAATGAAAGAAGCAGAAGTACGTAAGGAAAAGGGATGAGAAGATGATGATGGGATATCATGAAAACAGAACAGATGTTGCTTAATAAATCAGTTCATCTTTAACATTTGATCTATTGTTGCTGAAATTCTGGCTATTCTATAGATGCCTTCCATTGTCTCTTATTACCTAAAAAGCCCAAAGGCTGTCTGGAGAGGGTTGTTATTTTAAATGCAATTTAAAATATGTAATAATCTGCTTGCAGCAATTTGCTAGATGCAATGCTGTATGCAGATATTCTTCAGAGAAAGGATGAATATGAACTAAAATCCCACGATGTCCTACCTTGCCAAACTGTGAAGAAGTTTCACTCTCGAGTTGAATCAGAATTACAAAACTTTCCTGCTGGTAGCCATCTCTGCACTGCCTTAAAGACAGAGCACCTGAAACGCATTCTTTAAAACAAAATTGAAATATTTATTTAGGCTTTGTAAAGATGGAAGATTTTGAGCCTGTTTCTTATGTCAGTGCTGAAATCAGGTATTCAAAAGACTTGAACTAAGCAAACTTTGAACACAGCATAAGACCTATAAGTGAAGCAATTCTTCATGTTTTGCATGTCTCTGACAGAATACAAAGTGATGTTGGAATGCAGAGATATTTATCCAGTTTAGATTAGTTACATTTGCTATCCAGGCAGCCCTTTTCTGTCTGTGATTTCAAAACCAAGCAAAGGTCTAATTGCTCAAATGTCTGCCAAGAGCGTGCCATAGCTACCAAAGCTCACGTGGATTCCATCAGAAATTGTGACTTGGGCTCATTGATGAAAAGCAGTGAAAGAGGAAAGGGAAGTGCATTAACCAAGGTATAATAAAGCAGTTAAAGAAACATAACTAGAAGAAATATTCAGGCAGGGTCACACTTATTTAAGGGGAAGAAAAAAAAAACCATTAACAAGGAAGGGGGAAGCTTCCTAGGCCCAGCTGAGGCCTTGAAGCTGTGAAATGACACCCTGGACTTAGCCGAATAAAGAAATACAGGGAGGGTCAATAGGATACGAAAGGAAAGAAAATCATCCAAGTCACCTGGAAGTTACAAATTGTCTGGAAATTTCAAATTGCATATTGGTTTAGAGGAGAACACAGGAGAATGGGGATATAAGGGAAATTATAGATGTTAAATGAAAAATTTCATAGGTTATGAGCAGTCCAAATAATAGGAAAAAGAAAAGGAAAAAAAAGAGGGCTTGGAGGATTTTGCTTGTGTGCATGGAGGTTTATTTCTCCCTGGGTTTAGCTGAATTGTAAAATAGAAAGCAGGATGTAAATAATTCACTAGTTCCAGCTAACTGAAGTTTTCTGCAGGAGGATAGTGCTCACTGCATGTGTGTGTTATATCAGCACTCCTGATCAGCTGTTCCCTGATGGACTTTAGAGCCTTTTGGGACTTCTTTCCAGGGCAAGCACAAATAATGTATTGTGTATTATTAGATGGAGAAATAGAATAACCTAGGGAAAAAATATCCCTAAACCAAATAAATAAATAAATACATAAAATTCCTGGAAATATTTACATTGAGAAATCAGATTAAGCGATGAGTATAGCTAGCAGTTTCCGGGCCAGAGATATAAGACAATCTGTTTTAATTGTAGTACAGCCACACATTAGTCCCATCCTCCTAGTAGGTCATGAGCTGTTTGTACTACCTGCTTTTAGTCACACGCTTTATTTGGAAGAGCTAGGATTCCCGATTGACTCTATAAATTGTTTAGATTATGCTAGTGCTGCAATTCTAACAGCAAAGTAAAAGAGGCTGGTAAATAAATAGTGCCATGCTTGTGAATTCAGCCTTCAGGCAGATTTTCAATAAATGATGAGAATATGAGAGGCAACAGCATGGAGTCCTGAAGAACTGCCAGTTTTGCAGAAAAGGAAAGTAGAAAATAAAAAAGCAGTAAAGATAACCTGCTTAGAATAGATATTTTTCTGGCCGCCAAAGCATTTTTGTAGAAGCACTGTGCTGAAGTAAAGATGTTTAAGCAAGTATTTACTTACCAATCCAAAGTACCACAGTGTTTGACAAAATATGATGAAAGCAGAATCAGCTATTCAGTGTGTATGGATACAGTTCAATGTTGTCTGAACTGATTTCATATAGGATTTTGCATTTTCATGTAGTGTTTTATTCTCTGTCAGTGTGGATCTAAGTCAGAAAGAGGGCTGTGCCTTGAAAGTCACTTTACCACGATTGTGCCCTGTTTCACAACATTTAGTTATGAGAATTTTCCTATTGACTTCAGAGAGTGTTGGGCTGGGCTCATAATGCTTGATACATGGAACATTTCACTCACATTGCTGTCTTCCTAAATATGAGGAGTTTCTTTTTGTGTTGGTTTGGTTTGGTTTGGTTTTTTCCTGTGCTAATGTTCGGGCTTCGTAGAATTTGTTCCAGAGCACAGCTGATGTGTTACTGGCACACCACCACAAAAGCGAAGCATATTTTTCCTACTTCAGTATGCATCTGTTGCTGTTTTATTAGCAGGAGGGTTAAAATATTATTCCCTTTATGTGTCGTTTTGCCTTTGGCGGTGTAGAGAAAGGATTAATACAATTTGGGTCTGAACAACCGTAGTAAATAAAGATACTGTGATGCATAGCATAGCACAGCACTGTATACAGATGCATGTTCACCTGTGCCTATATATAAAGGTGAACTTTATTCTGATCTGATTTACATTAATGGGAGCTATAAATAACTTATTTTAAATAAGTGGATTTACATAAATGCAGGACTAGAAATAAAGGCAAAGGAATTAGACTAACAAACTGCATGCAGTCTAGGACATTCAGTAAAGGAAAATAATTGGATTATATTTTTTTGTACAACAGTTTTTGTGATCCTTCAACAAACTAGGAGTTTGTCACCATCTGCAAGTGAGTATTTTCACTGGGTAGCTAAAAGACTTTATCTTAATCTGGCATCAATTATTCACACCTTTATCATTTCTCAGTTGTGTTACAACAGTGCCGTCTATCTGGAAATGAAGTCTGCCATACTTAGGCACCATCCAGTACAAAATGTTACTGAGAAATGTCTTTTGCCTCACAGATCATCAGTGCCACACTCAAGCTTCCCTTTCTCTGCTAAAATTCCCACTGAATTTTGAATTGTACCCTGATAGTCAACATCTTCCATGGTATATCTAAACAGCCGACTAAAACCCACAAATGAAAGCCATCATCAATAACTTCCTTTGCTTGACACAGTGCAGCTCTCTATAGGTGGAACTCAAATGTTCAGATGTCAGATGTTTTTCAGGCCAGTCGGACATGGGACTAAATGACCACAGAAATTAGACTGACACAAACCTCCCTGCCCTGCACTTAAAACATAACATGCCATTCATATACTTGCCTTCTCTAATACTTGGTAGCATATATAGTTAAAAAGATCTATATGAAAAATATTCAGTCAATTATTTTTTCTTCTGTAGAGTAAGATGAGAGCAGAAATCTAAGTTCAAAGGTAGTAAAGTTGCCTTTACTCAGTATGATAAAAGCACATACTGTGGTGTTGAGCCACAGTAGTATGATATGTGGTGCTGTTGCTGATCCAAACTAGACCAGAGTTGCAACACATGCTGCAATGATGTAGTTTCACATAAAGGAAGTGTGGGAGATCAGCAGTGATTTTAAGAAGAATGCTTACAACTAAATGAAGAAAAATACTTCTTTTCTTCTTTTAATTTCTTTTTCTTGTTTTTCTTTTTCTATTTATCTTGTATTTTTATCATTGCAGTTGTGTTGAATTCAGATAGGGATTATTTGATGCAGCTCTTTTTGGACATTTGAAAATTATTCTGATCAGTAATGGTGAATTGTGGCAGCCCTTTGCTAAATTTTGTTGATACCAGATACCTCATTCATACTCAGGACAAGAAGCTGGAGTTTTAGAATATTTCAAGAGGAGCAGTAATATATAGACAGATTTCCTTTTTGTCAAAAGAGTTTCCATATTTTCATTCGATTTTGATTTATTTTTGAAAGCAAAAAGAATTGTCAGCACTGAATATCAGCCTGTGTTAGGAAGTGAGATTTTACAGTGTTGGTCATTCAGGAGGCTCGTTGGTATTTGAAAATATAATTGTGAAGTCTGTTTCAAAGATGAAGTGAGCATAACCTGTAACATTTTAATTGACCATTTTATTGAGGTCTTGCAGAAGCTGGACACATACAAGCAACGCTTCATTTACCAATAGCTGAAATTTTGATTGAATAAAATTTCCATGTCTTTTAAATAACCTCCTTAACAGAAAACTGTACAACACCATTTTCATAAACAGCTTTCTTCATGACACACAAAACTTAACAATAACAGATATGGGTTACTAAGTGGAGAATAAAAGCATGTAACAGCACCCTAAGGAAAAAGAGCGAGAGGTGTGTTTTGTTTTTTGTTTTTGTTTTTTTTTTTTGAACAGCTTGTTTGTCACTGCAGTACTAAAATAACTGACAGGTAGAAAGATAATTTCAGTAAAAGTTTTGACATAGGAGAACTACGAGTTCTTCAGACAGCTTCAGTGTATCTCCTAACATTTACAACATAGTTCAGTTCTTACATTCTTCACTGGAGTTGACTGGAGTTTTGCCTAAGTATAGAACAGAATGTGGGACTTGAATTGATACAGCCTAATGATCTATTAGTTCCTTTTTTGTTCACCCTTGTTTTGCAGTTTTGTTAGTGGCGTTGAGTCAACTGGTCAAATTCTGTTGTTTATAATAGGTGGTAGATTTGGAATTACTTGCCCAAATTTCATGGAAGACTGTAACTTTCTCAGACAGTGGCTCCACATTACAGATACATAGCATAGTCAATACTTCATGATCATGTACAAAAATAATACTTTTGAGTGTTGCCAGTTTGTATCTGAAATCATAGTTTTATCTCATTTAGTGTGTTTTCCTTAAATTATAAGCTTGGAGATTGAGATTAGAACTGATTTGTTATCAGATGCAATAGTTCTTTATTAAGATCTATTGAGAGGAGCAGTTCCTAATTCTGGGACCTGTGCAGAAACCCTGTGCCTGCCCCAGCACCATGCTAGGATGAGACTTTATTCCATGCTCTTTCTCCTCTCTGCTTCAGTTTTCATTGGAAATGAACTCAGCTGTCTGGATTTAGGCAGGAACCCCCAGGGGCGCTGCTGAGGCTCTAGTCTATATAATCCGCTTGGTTTATATACAGCCTGAGAGTGTCCTAGCCATAGTAGCTGTGAAGAAAAGTTTGAAAATATGAACAGAAATACCCTGATACTAGAAGACAATTAAAACTATCAAAAATCTGCAAGGTTTGAGATTTCATTATTTTTTTTTTGAGGCACTGGTAATATTTTCCTTACTACAGTTCTGTTGGGAAATATATTTTTACTTTTGTTTAGAGTGTCTTTCTGTTTGCCATGTTAAACCTTGCAGAGATGATGCTTGTCAAACAGATGAATCCCTTGTGTAATTTCATTGGCTTCCCTGGACCTTTTCCCAGTGCTATTTCAGGAGAATCTCAAATGATGCATAAATGCTTTCTCTGGTTGGAGCTCTCTCTTGTTCTGCATACATGGAAATGATGACTCTAACTTGGCCTTTAAGCTTTGGCTGTTCGAAGAGCTGTGTTCCCCACTAAGCTTCATGGTGTGAGTTACTGGCGTTTAATAGTGATGAAGTCTGGTGACACATTATGTGTCTCACAGCACTCAGCTTGAAACAACAGGTCTAGGATCCACCCTTTGTCCTCTTCTGAGGCTAGTTAAGATGCTGAGCTCACAATTAGAAACACACACCTTTTTTAAGGCAGAATGCACTTGAGTTTAAAAAAAACCAAAACCACAGAACAAAAAAAGCAACCCAAAACCAAACCCAAACACTTGATTGTTTTAAATAAAACAGTTTTATAATTAAAAGGGTTAAGTTTATTCTATGAACCTCTTTTTTTCATGAAGGGAACAAAGCAGTTTTCCCTTTCTTCCTTTCCCTATAGGAATCTTTTACACATTTTCTTTTAACAGTAAACAACTCCCAACGTCAACATACTGTGTTCTCCTGGACTTCTCACCTCCATGCCTTGACTCTGAACTGGTATATCCATCAGAGATGAACCATTTCCCCCCACTTTAATAGCACCAGTTTAAAGACCCGATGACAAGCAGATCAACTAAATAGACATGAGGGGGCATTAATTTCTGGCAAGTATGTATGGCAATGGGCCAGTCTGGACAGGGTGTGGAAAACTTGATTTTTATCTGCTAGCAAAGGAATAAGTGAGCCTGGGAGGGACGGAAGGAGATGGAGAGATTGACCAAATTTATGCCACAAGAAGAAATGCATGAATCCCTCCTTTCTGCTCCCTAGTCATCTTCTGGGTTGGATTTAACAAGTACAAGAGAGCTTGTTCCAGGAGAAAGAATGAGGGTGTGTAAACAAGGAGAGTTGGTGTTGGGGTAAATGGCACACTTTCTGAAAGAAATGTGATGGGCCAGTTGTTTTTTAGCATGATTAGCTTTAATTGTTGGCTGATGGTAAAATATGTCAGTTGAATATTTTATTCACTTGAAAATAATACTGATTTAGATTAAGCAAAACTATGTGTGAATTCAACAATTCGGTCAAGAAACCCTATCAGAAATCAAAATGTTTTCATCAAAAGTCAAGTTATTTTGAGTTAATTATTTTTTAAATGAAATGCTTCAAATTGTATTTTCTATCTACGCATATTTACAGTAAGGAAGAATAGCCTTTCCAAGTTGGCAGCACTGTTTATAGGCTTCCTTATTTGTTTCTCTAGAGAAAAAAATGAATAAACACTTCAGGCTGAGGTGGTTTATTTTTCTTCTCAGCTTCCAAGTCAGTAGCAGATTTGGTACCATTAGTTTCACAGATTTAGCTAAAAGCATTCCCTATGTCCATTATTTAGCTTGTAGAGAGATGGGGACAAAGCAGATCAAGAATCTTCCAGATCTTCAAGATTACAATCAATACTCATTTACTACATTGAAGCCAAGGGGTTTGGCTTTTTTATCATACATTTGCATGGGATCATCCTGATGAATTCATTTGTTTGCACATCCCCAGCTCAGTTAAATATTATTTGAATGCTGAACTACTTAAAACTGATACTGAGATTCCTGGAAATATGTCCTTTACTTGAATTTGTGTTTTTACTTTGGTCCTAGTTATTCTGTATCTCATTTTAATTGAAGTTATAATTTGACCTTTGAAGCTGTTCAGAAAGATTTTGTGATTCAATACAGATTTCATCCCTCTGTGGCAAGTTCCAGTTTCTCATTGTTCAAAGAATGACAAATGCAGAGTTTCTGGAAGAGCAGGACTGAAAATTAAGTGCTAATTTTCTGTCATTATGTTACATTATCAGAATGATAGAGTGACTGCAGAGAAGATTGGCTTTAGAAAACAGTGTCTTTCTGTAGTGGTGAGAGGAAAAAAAGGCTGATAAAGAGCATGCAACTACTTTCCAGAACTTCTAAAATTAGTTGCAAATTATTACTGGTAGTGGCTTTATCTCTAATTCACATCTTCCACTATTTAAAGAAAAATGCTACTATCAAAATGAAATGCATAAATGTAGATACGTGGGCATCTTACAAGAAGTTTTCAAAATATCTGTACTTTTTCAGGGTTTTTTTCTTTGCAGTAATCTCATTGATAAAAGTTGTTAAAAGCAATCAGTCAAAAAACCACAGTATCTTACTAAATCAAATCAAATAATATATTTTTTTTCTCTTACACTGATGCAAAATATAAGTAGTTTCATTGCTGTAAATAGAGCAAATCAGTGCAAATGAGAACATAATCAGTCTTGAAACATTTCCATGATATGTATGGATACCAAATAAAATCAAGACAATTTATGTGCTGTATAATAGCTTAGGGAAAAAAAGTATTGTGCTGAAATTATCTTTGTCCAATTTTTCTAAATTAGTTTTTTCTTCATAAAAATGAAATCATCTTGTTATTAACAGCTAGTAGTATAGCATTTTTTTCCCACAGGAATAGAAATGAAGCATAATATTTAACCATTGTCACCATACTTATATTCCCCATGCCTTTTTGTTTCCTGTGAGTAAAGTAAAATGTTGTACAATGGTTGGACTCAATGATCTTCAGGGTCTTTTCCAACCTAAAAGAATCTATGATGATAAATCAAATATTTAATAACCAACGACCTATAAAAATGGAGGAGTAATATAGATTCATGTACTTTTAAATTAATGCGCTTCATAATTCTTTCTTAATGTTGGCATTTAGAAGTTACATTTCATGTAAGTTATTAGGGAAACACATTGGAGAGCAGTAAAAACATGGAATGTGCTATGATTTCTTGTATGATAGCAATGTAGAATGTCTATGGTTTACCCATTAGTTTCAGAAGACTGAGAAAATAAGAAAATCATGAAGAAGATACCAGTTCAAATAGAGGTCCTTCTCTGAGTACCTGTCCAATACCAAACTATGTTACACTACTTTTCCAAGTATGTCTGGTTTACTGACAGCTGTATTTCTTATGTTTAAAGCATACTGCCCATGTGAATTTGTTTGTCTTCCAGGTCTGATTTTGGCTCAGGTTAATTGTTAATTGTTGTTTTAGGTTTTGATTATTTGAGGACTTCTTATGCAATGTTTGCACAGTTCTTTGCATAGGAGATGGGCTGATCTTTTTTTAGGGTTTCTAGTTATTATGTGATACAAATAAGAAATAAATATTAATCACAAGAGTATCCACTAGAAATTTCTGGCTCATTGTTGAAAACTTCCTAGACATAACACTGAAGTTATAACAATTCAAACCATCTCCTGAAAAATACTGCTTTCTGCCAAATCTCATTGGTAGTTATATGTAAAACAATTTTACAAGACCTTGCACTGAGTGAGAATGAGTTGATGTAGTGTGTAGCTTAATCCAGGTGTCATATCTGCATTCTTTGATATATTTACCCACATTTTAATGGTGATAGATAAACGTGGATTGTAAAGCCACATATATTTCTGGGGAATAAATAAATTAAAAAAAATAAATTATTTAATTTGTGGTTTTGTAATTGGTTCACAGTTTCTACTCCAATGTTTGCTGAGACATAACGCAATTTTTAATTGTGACTTAAAAAAGCATCACAAGTGACTTCTGAACAAAGTGATCTCCAAACAAGAGGAGAAATGCTGGATTAACTAGTCTGAAAGCTGAGAAAAATCTTTCATTTCAGACCTCTGCTCTTGTTGGGCACCATCTGTGTGAACCTCTTTAGAGAAGTGTTGAGATTCAGCAGATCTCTGTCATTAATTTCACACAGGGCAGGCAGTCTCCTGCAGAGGCACTCAGTGTTCTCTTTTCTCCTTTTTTAATCAGTTAGGATGCTGTTAAACAACAGGAAATTCAAGTAGTATGGTTAACGCCTATAATGAAATAAACTGCCTATCAATCCTGAAAGCAACATATAAATAATTTTTTACTGCTTCAGGGGAAAAAAAAAAAAACCCACAAAAAAACCCCAGACCACAAAAAATAAATACATTTAGTATTTATAGAAAACTAGTGTGTTGAAAGGCCAGTGCTGGGTTTTAGCTAGGGCTGAGTGGCAGCTTGAAATGTGCAGTATTTTTTAAGATGGCAGGGATCATACTAAATTAAATTTAATTTCTTTGTAGAACATGATTTCAGGGGCCTGTGAAGCCCCTTACTAATATTCTGCCACTAAACTGAATTACAAGGTTGCTTTGATTCCCTTTTATACAATGGAAGAATTAATTCCACTTCTGGTTACTGTCAGATCATTCCTGTCAAGAAGAAGCATAGTCCTACAGGTAAGGTCTCTAGAAAGAAATATTTGAGGGAAGTATTTGGAATGAATGAGATTGTTACCAAGACTAAACTATTAAAAAAAAAAAAAAAGATGATGAGGAAAGCTGCGTGTCCCATTATGACATACTCATTTACCCTGTGCTATTTCAAATGAAATGCTTTAAATCCAACAGCCAGTTCTTTACGGACAGAGAATAGGATGGAAACCTTATAAATAGTGTGGAAACCAATTCTTGGCATAAGTAGTGAAGTGTACGCACTCTTTATTCCCGGTGACTATCCCTTGGGATGGGGATGGTCATGTTTGCCCTGGGAGCTTATCCTGGGAAGGAGCAAGCCTTTTCTTTCCGCTATCACAGGCAGCCCCTGTGCTAACTCACTGACAGCTGTGCCATGTCAGAGACATGCTCTATTCAACAAAATTCTTAGCCAAGGACCCGCCTGGACATCAGTCCCTCCAGCAAGCTCCCCACCCAACAGTGCCAGAGCTCCTTCTTGAGCAGGTGTTGATGGGTATTCCTTTTACAGCCATTAGTCTGCATTGCTCCACAGAGTAGGGTATGATGATGGTCCTCTTCACAGTGTTCCATCACCAGTCCTCCTTTGTGAAGTCCAAAGGACGCTAAGGACTCCTTCCTTATGTTTGAGTGCTTTGACAGCAGCTTTGAAGAGCTCTTGTCCCTGAGTGTGTCTCTGGAAAGCTACATCACAGTTCCAAGCTAAATTGGCTTTTGTATGTAATCTCTGCTGAGTTGGGTACAGAAGCGTAGGACCAGACTTGGCCATCTGTCATTGCAGTACAGTAAGGGGGGTTCTGGCCTTTCCGAGAAAAGGGGATCACATACGGAATAAAGTATTGCTCATTACAAATAGTGGTCACATATGAAACTCTGTTCTCTCTAAGTTAGGCCATCACTAAGACAATCAAGTAATTGCTAATTTTGTCAGTGAACTTTGCCCTTCATTTTGTCTGTATTCATTGCTATCCTCCCCTGATCTCACTGCTCTTTCAGTGAGATCAGAATTCCTCATCTTACAATTCCACATATGAAGAAGTTATCAACTAAGGCAAATGATAAAGGGCTAGGACAAAGTGGCCCCAGTGGGCAAATGTTTCTTCATCTGACCACCCCCATGTCTCCCACAGTGTTGCTTCTTATTATAAGGAAGTCAGGACCAGGGAGTTGAGTCTAAGCAGATTCTGGTGAGTCATTTTTCTCTCTGAGGAGTCTGCTTTGCCCAGTTCTCATCTCTGACTCACAGTAGCTGTAAATGGTGGGGCATATAATTTTCAAAGAGCACATACTAAACCCCTCTTCAGAACAAGTTCATCTGCTTTTACCACTAGTTTATGGAGTACATTTTGTTCTCTTCTAAATCCTGATTCCCGGCATTGGCAAGTTCTTCAGGACTGGACTGCAGTCACAGAAATGTTAAAACTGTACAAGCATTCCTTAAATAACACTTATTTATGTAATTCTTTTATGTATATAAAATAGATTTTACTGACTCAGTTAAAACTATTAAACTTGGACATAGAGGTAAATTACATTTTTTTCCCTGTGCTTGAAACAGGTGTCCACTGTTAATGCTATTGCAGCATCTGGATTTAATGAAAACTCTTGTATTTGATGGGTTGATCCTTTTTCAGACTTTGCCCGTTCATTTCTAATTATATCAGCATGTGAAATTGGGATAAATTTTTGCTGTTTTGTTGCAGGCAGAACCTGTATTAATATCTGAGGTGCTTTCTGTGTGATGACACTTGTTTGTCCGTGGATACTATATGCATCAGCTGTAGAAGAAAATCTAGTAGCTAAAGGCACTGAATTATATACATAATCTCAGGTCACAGAGTGATGTACCTCCTGTGTTTTGCTATAAGCTATTCAACTGGCAAAGAAAAAAACCCAGAGTACTGTCTTTCTGCGCTTCTATTTTAGGAACTCATATTTCTCAGAATTTTTCCTTTGAAGTGGAGTTCCCTACTGTTGTTCTGAACTCATGGGTGATTTCCAAAGAGCAAATTCAACAAAAATGCTAAAACAATAGCTAATGTTTTAATTGTAAAAGAATATGTTACCAACCTTGAAAGAAAAGGAATGGTATATTTGTTACCTTGCACACATAAAGCCTGAGCTCAGGATATTTTAAGACGTGACATTAGGAAGGCAAAATTTGACATGCAACTTGAGCATTAGGATCCAAACTTTGTTGCTTGGACCTAACTCCGGTTAGTAAAAGAACTTGCAAAATCATGTCAGAAGTAGTTATGATAATAATACTGTATCTGCTTTTACATGACACTTTGCATTGATAGATCATCTTTTTCCTGTTTTATGGATGATGGTTCTAAATGCAGAGAATTTGAGTCTATTTGGTTGACTAGTTACAAAGCTCAGTTTTTCTGAATTCCGGTTCAGTGCACTGCGCTTCACTCTGATAGAGCTGACATTCAAGCGGAGTACTTGTGTGTTCAGGTAGCATTGGAAATGTCTGAATTGTTCATGAAGATGTAGACATTTATACTTTGTCAGCTGGTAAAGTATTGCCTTTCTTCCTGCGCAAGGGTAGCATATATCGGTAGTCACAGCTGCTGCAGGAGACAGTAAGTGTGAGGCATGAAGGACTATATATGCCACAGAGCTTGAGCACATAGACAAATCTGGCAAAGCCCTTTTCTGCAGGGCACAGAACAAGAAAACAGCTTGCCTGCGTAGATGTTGCATGACTAGCAGCCTTAAACCGTACAGAGAAGCTGCCAAAGTTAGTTGATAAAGTTTGTAGCAAAGGATCGCTAAGTGGCATCATTTGTTTGCCATCAGCAGAATTATGCAGGTTGCAGCAAAACCAAATTCAGATAGTGCCTAATACCACCAAACTTGTAATAAGGAAACAGCTCTTCTTATTTTAAGCACAGTTTCCATCACAATAGTTGTGTACAAGATAGAATAGTAATGAAGAAAAAGACAGTATGACCATCAAAAGTGAGTTTCTGCATGCTACAGCTAAAGATCCTCCTTAAATAATTTCTGCATGACCACATATCCCTTTGATAATTTGTATATCTTTTTAGAAATATATCCACTTTTGATGTGGGATTTCCAGGAATGTAAGCCTATATGTTATTTCAAAATACTATTTGAAGCTTCAGTATATATGCCTTAAAATTACTGCTGCAGTATATACATTGAAGCTAACGATAAATGAATGTTTTCCACAGAACTACTCAGTAGGAATCACATAGAAAACTCAAGACAACATGTCATGAAAGATCTTGATTCAGACTAGCAGGACTTAATGTAGTGTTTAATGTAACCAGCTCATTCTGTCAATCATGTCACATAAAAGAGGTCAGCCTAGTTTTGCTGGAGTTCTTGTTTTATAGCTATGAATATATAGCTTAGCTCAAAAAAGTATAAAATCTATTATCTGCAATCGTAATTATTATTAATCACTACGTGTATATTACACCTCCTATTTGTGATTCTCGAAGAATTACCCAACAGTAGATACTTTTATTAGAGCTGATTGGCAAGATGTGAGGGATGATACTGACTTTGAAGTGCTTTGAAAGAAAAGTTTTAACCATGTTAGTTCTGGAGGAAAAAAAAAAAAGGCAAACAAAAAAAGCATCTGACTAAGTTTTGGCATATTTAGAGTAGAGTTTTGTTGGGTTGTTTTGTTGTTGTTGTAAATGATGTATCTATTACAATTGCTTTTTAGCTTTTATTAAACCCCCCCCACAACTAAAATTGAATCAAAAGATTCTGATGGAGCAGAAATTAATTTTATTGCCTTTCAAAAAATTGTCCTTGTGTAGAATTTTGAAAATGTTGAAGGGCTTCTTCCCAGCTTGAAATATCACCATCTTTTGTTTAGGCAAAATTCTGGTTTACATCCAGGTCCAGTCTTTATTGTACACTTGGAATCACTGTCTTTCTCCAGTAGGTACCAAATGGGGAAACTTGTGAAAGGATCTGCCCAGCATGACAATGGCTGCTGGTAAAGCAGGACACTCCTTGACTCCAAAGCCACTTCTCTAGGTACATGATTTAAGGATGGAGGTCAGGTCAGCTTAGCCCATGTTCTCTTTTAGTGCACACACTTCCTATTTCTCGAAAGGTGAAATCACAGATTTGGAGGGGTGGCTGCCCACCCACCAACCTACCAGCATCTGTCACAAATCAGCAACAGCAAATTGTCTCTTTCTCAAAAGCCAACCAGCAGGTATTGACACTTACAAATTACTAGGCAGAGCCACATACTGTTTTTCTAACAAATACCAAGCAGGTATCAAAACCACTGGCTCTGAGGTTGTTGGGCTTTCTTTTTGAGGCAAGTATAATGTATATTGTAGGGTATAAATGATATATACGCTATGTTATAAATAGTATGTTATATTCCATATTATGTATAGAATATATCTGTAATGTATGTGTCTATGCAATACAAAAGTATTTTGTGCTGGTAAACAGTCAAAGGAAGAGTGTCAGCATCTCTGAATGGTGTGCAGCAGACTGGGGCTCAGACCTCCCTTCTGCCATGGGTGTTCCATGGCCCTCTGGGTACACTGTGTAAAATGCAACCCTATCCCTATGTATCTCAGTGACAAAACACTGCTGCCATTTACCAGTATAGGATCATAGTCTTATGCCTCAATGGCACAATGTGAAATGGGTGTTCTGAGTCTTCTTTTTCCCTGCCAATTTTCTTGCCTTGTCTGTTGAGCCCTCAAGTTCTTTGCTTTCTGAAACAGAGCTGATGTTTTATTACGTACATGTTTGTACTGCACAGCAGGGACATACATCTGAGTTGAGGCTGCAGAAATAAATAGAGTTATATAAATAAAATTCCACATCAGCTGCTGTATCAAAGGCAGATAAATAAAATGAGCAAAAGACAAACATGTATGCTTGGAAATAGTGCCTTGGAACAACCTTTTGCTTTAGAATTAGGGTGGGTTTTTAGAATACAACAGCATGTTCTTTATTACCTCTTGGAGCCAGCAATGAGCTTTTGTCTTTGTTTTTGTTCTGCTCAGAGATTAATGTGGCATTCCACCCTTGCATAAATATTTTTACTTTGTTGGGTTAAACTTTTGTTTGCCTGATCAGTTCAGCTGACCAAACTAAATTAGCTGCTCTGAGAATATGCTCAAAGCAAAGCATTTTTGTATGGTTTCTCTCATAAAAGTTTAATGCAGTGTATAATTAGAAAAGGTTGAATGCTTCCATTAATTCTGCAAAGTTTTCTCACTCATTTATTCTGATAAACCTTATATTTTGCTAACGGAATGAATCTAGGCCCAATTAAAGGTTGACACAAAGACACGTGTCATTGAACCCCAGAAACAACATCCCACAGGAAGGGAAACAAAGCAGGAGTTTTTGGGAGGCTCAGCTGACATCTGCTGTCTTCTCAGAGCTTTAGGGAAGATGGAGCACTCCATGGGAATGTTAAAGTCTGGGAATCCCAGATATGTGGCTAATGGAGTTGAGTGATCAGTAAGACGTCCCCAAGGAATCAGTGCCTCTCTGTTTTTGTTGCAGATCCCTTCCCCTAATAGCACGGGCTGGGCAGAAGCCGCAATGTTGACATAGTCGTGTAGCACCAGCAGTAGAAAGAAAATCGCAGGAGTTAATACTGCTTGAGGCTTCATTAATTCCTAATGGGGCTTGAGGAGAACAATATTGTGGAGATCCTTTCCTGCTTGAAATCCTACGCAGTCTAATCCTTCTGTGTACTTGTAATAGTAGGGATGTAAAACTATGCATGGGTCTGTTTTTACATCTTCTACTTTGCTTTCTGTTTATCTCTTTTTATTGGAAAGCTGGCTAAAATTAGGCTTTCTCAGGAATTTGCAGAAAGATTTATCCTTAGAATTATGACTTCAGGACTCTGAATATTATGTATATTTCTGCTGTACTTTGTGGTTATAGCAGCTTCCAATAAAACTTGGAGAGTACTGTATAATTTCTTACTGAAATAATTTTAATACTCTTTCCAGGCAGTATTGCTAACTTCAGAACAAAACTAATGTGCAGCAAATCAGTCTGTATATGTGTCTCATAAGACTCATTCCTCATGTGTCTCATTCCTCCCCCTTTTTTATTGTCAAGTTTCAATGCAAGATTTCACCGGAATGCATACATTTCCATATTTTAGTACACTAATCTACAAAGTGTCTTTAATACAGACACCATCTCAGGGAGATGACTTTGTAGTCTCTATTGGGTGGTCTCATAACGTGTGTGTGAATTCTTGACTCTTCCGAACCCAAGAGAAAAGCAGCATTTTACGTCTCGTTAAAATGCTTCAGACTCCTTGGCAAAATAACAATTCAGTGAGCTGAATTCAGCTTATCTGAGCTGGTAAGTTGGCTGCTGCATCAGTTCCTAGCAAGGTCAAGCACTGCAGTGTGTTGTAGGTAATGGAAGGCAGCTCTTACAGCAGGTGTGTATCATCCTCCCTCAGAACTATTCCCCTTTTCTGTGCTTGTATATTCGGGGGTGTGGGGTGTGTGTGTCTGTGTGTCTGGGTGTGCATGTGCACTTGCAAACCTCCTTAGGTTTAGTTCGTTCATCACTGGAGTATGAAAGTGTGGAAGTTCAAAGACTTTGTACCTTTAATAAAAATGTCTAATAAGCAGACACTAAACGTATGTTCAAATTGTTTCAGTGCTCCTTATTGTTTTCTAACATGCCTGTCCTGGTCTCTACCATATCCTACTCTCTGTGCACATACAGAGCTACAGAGGATACACAATTTAAGTTACCCGTCTTTGAACATCTTTCTCATTTTTCCAGAAACAATAACTATATTACAATATTGCTGCAGCAATATCACTCTGTTCTTAGACACGCACCCAGATTTTCTGAAGGGCCAGGGAAAGAGAGAGCAAGGCTCAAGAGCCAACTGTCTTCCTAAGAAAACAGCAACATTTTCCTAGAAGTGGAACATTAACCCACAGCCAGATGTCCTAACTGCTAGCTGGTTCCGTGAATCAGGTCTGCAAAGTTACTCCAATGCTTTCAATTCGTAGCAGAGCTTCTAGCATGTAGGCTGTAATAATCTCTGCCATGGTGCCACTGAAATTCGTCAAGGACGTCAGGAATGGATTTGGCTCCACTGTTTGTTGGCCTTTTGTACTTTGTCAAAAAGTTTTTCCATCATCTGTTTCCCAAAACGGTTGTGTCTTTCCATAGAGGGCTGTACTGAGTCCAAAGGAGACGGAACAGATGTCTCATCATCCACTCCAATTAAAGAATTTTTAGAGGGAAGGAAATCCTACCATGGTGCCTGAGTCACCAAGCTAACATCAAGGACCAGCATCTTGTTCCCATTGTGTGCTGAATTGATACTTTCTGATATAATTAAAATTATATCACTTTTTCTGCTCTTAGGAATGTGGAAAATTATTCTGGGTTCCTAGTTGCATTGTCATGGGTATCTTTTACTGAAATTTAGGATAGAACTCAGAGATACAAATACTCATGCACTTTCTGAACAATGTGTCTGAAGCAAGATTTGTACCATAGAGTTTTCGTTTAAATTTTAAAAATTTGGAAAGCAAAACAATGCAAAAAAAAAAATAAATGGCAAAGCACTACTTGTCGTGATTGTAAACAAAAGCTTAAAAATATGCCCCAGGCTTGGTTATATGATATTATTCAAGAACAGCTATTCCTGAGTAACTCCATATGTGGGTATTATTCCATAATTAACAGGACTCTCATTTTAGCTTAAGTCCTTTTCAAAGTGCATTAAGTTGAGCAAGAGCATAGCAGTTTGGGAAAGGAAGTGAAATTTAAAACTGGCCTCCTGAAGAATGCCTTTCTGACTTAGTAGTGTAGTCAGTTTACAGGATACCTTGAAGAGGGAAGATGGGGAAGATCATACTAAACCAACTGTCAGCCCAAAGTGGTGACATTATTATCATAGTGCAGTACAGAGCTAGTAATAAGCCACATATTTATTTTTTTAATACAAATTTACAAATATGCAATATGGACCATAAAGTTCAGGTAGGAAATGCTTTAAACTGAAACGTGTGCAGTGAGTCATTGTGTTGGGTTTGCATGGCAAGGTTTTGGTAGCGGGGGTGCTACAGGAGAGGCTTCTGTGAGAAGCTGCTAGAAGCTTCCCCTGTGTCTGACAGAGCCAATGCCAGCTGGCGCCAAGATGGACCTGCTGCTGGCCAAGGCCAAGCCAATCAGCGCTTCTGTGATAACATAGTTAAGAAGGGAGAAAAAAACAACAGTTAGGGAGAGCTTTTGCATCCAGAGAGAGGAGTGAGAAGATGTAAGAAACTCTGCAGACACCAAGGTCAGTGCAGAAGGAGGGGGAGGAGGTGCTCCAGGCACCGGAGCAGAGATCCCCCTGCAGCCCATGGTGAAGACCATGGAGAAGCAGGCTGTCCCCCTGCAGCCCATGGAGGAAGGATGAGGGGGTGTAGAGATTC
>VXBL01002509.1:1207389-1238638 GCA_013400195.1 Aramus guarauna | reverse complement strand
AGTGAGTGATCTCTCCCTGTCCTTATCTTGACCCACAAAGCTTTTTGTTATACTTTTTCTTCCCTGTCTGGTGAACGAAGGGAGTGATAGAGCAGTTCTGGTGGGCACCTGGCTTCCAGCCAGGGTCAACCCACCACAGTCATCAACAGGGACAAGGGAAGAATTTTACCCCTTGTTGATAGAAGGAGCTGTGTGGTGGGTTGACCCTGGCTGGAGGCCAGGTGCCCACCCAAGCTGCTCTGTTACTGCCCTCATCAGCTGAACAGAGGAGAGAAAATGTAGCAACAGGCTCATGGGTTGCGATAAGGACAGGGAGAGATCACTCACCAATTACCATTATGGGCAAAACAGACTCAACTTGGGAAACTTAATTTAATTTATTACCAGTCAAATCAGAGGAATGAAAAATAAAATCAAATCTTAAAACACCTTCCCCCACCCCTCCCTTCTTCCTGAGCTCAACTTCATTCCCGATTTCTCTACCTCTTCCCCCCTCAGGGGGACAGGGAATGGGGGTTGTGGTCAGTTCATCACACATTGTCTCTGCCGCTCCTTCCTCCTCAGGGGGAGGACTCCTCACACTCTTCCCCTGCTCCAGTGTGGCGTCCCTCTCACAGGAGACAGTCCTCCACAAAGTTCTCCAATGTGAGTCCTTCCCATGGTCTGCAGTTCTTCACAAACTGCTCCAGTGTTGGTCCCTTCCAGGGGGTGCAGTCCTTCAGGACCAGACTGGTCCAGCATGGGTCCCCCATGGGGTCACAAGTCCTGCCAGCAAACCTTTTAGCAGCTTCTCACAGAAGCCATCCCTGTAGCCCCCCTGCTACCAAAAGCTTGCCACACAAACCCAATACAAGCTGTCAATTAGCCAGTCAAGTACAGGACCTGATACCTTGTCTATTGAAGAGTATGTTTCATGATGGGTCTTAAATGGGAGTTGGCTTATGGAGGTTATCAATCTCCAGTGACAAGACATTGTCTTATGATTGTTACCTGAGATGTGTGTGTCACTAAAAGAGGAAACCTTTTGTTAGGAAAATCTGCAACTATTCAACTATACCATGAAAGAGAGGTGTAGGTAGAAAGATGCTCTTAAGTGTACCTTTAACTTATTTTGTGCTGAGTGATTTTGAAGTAGCTGGGTAATAAGAAGACATTTCACACCCAGAACTGTGGTGCCTCTAAAGCCATCACACCTATAAACCATGGCATAGGGGACATTGGAGCAAATGCCTGTGTGTTCTGCAGTGTATCCAAAGGGATCCAGGTGGAAACCATAGATTACTGGGGTCTAGAGAGGAAGAAAGGTTTTCTGGTGATGGGTTAGAGTTGATTGCAGAGCTCACTGACAGTCAGAAAAATACTGGAGAGCAGTCCTGGACTCTGTCTGGCCCAAAGGGAGCTCACTACAGTCAGCAACTGCTCTTGGCTGGCACAAAGTGCCATTTCAGCACCTCTAGTTAGCTGGAGCAGTAAAAAGTCTTAAGTATCACAAGGCACAAAATACAGACTCCACACCCCAGTATGTAGGCCACACAAGAGTGGTTGTAGGGAAACACTTAACCCCCAACACACGTGGCAGATGTATGTATAGCACAGGGAGATTTTCAGAGTCTGCCTCGCTGACTTTATGAAGTCTTTGGAGACTCTGTGGTGGTTTTCATGGGCTGACTGAAATTGGAAGCAATTGTCTGCTGAAGTGTTGAAAAGAAACAAAAGGATCCTTTGTAAAAATACAGCCAAAAAACTCTGAGAAACACTGCCCCTTGTTTTATGAGACTCTGTACTTCCTCTTTATGCATGAAACATAAAAGGGGTTCATGTTGCTTTGAAGTGAGGAGCTCCATACAGGAGTAGGTGTGGGGTTTTTTTCTATCAGTTTGTTCTTCTTTAGCATATTTGAATTGTTTACTTTTCACTATTTTCTTTCTGTTGCCTGGAAACATTTAGTAAGTTGCCAGCACTAAAAAATTGGCTGATTTAAGATTCAACTAGAATGAGCTTTAACACAAAAGCTTATAGTATGCTTTTTTTTAAAAAAAAAACCAAAACCGACTCTAAGAATATTGAATTAAAAGGGTTTTTGTTTCGTCAAGTTTTGAGTAAATAGGAATTAATTTTACTAGGACAAGAGCATTGAATGTCCTTTTACAGTAAGATCAACTTTTTGTCCTTGACCCTGTATGCACTGCTGAGGCAAAATTTCTCACCAAAACCATTATCCTTGTATCCAAGAACCAGACTGATGACGTTGCATGCGTTACATATCACTAATTCAATACAGATTTTTTTTTAAATTGCTCTTTCAACTTTCAACGTTCTTTTCTGATTTTAATCTCAGAAGGCTGAGGTATCTGCTACATGATAGGTCAATCAGGACTTTGACTCTGCAAGATTTTGAACACCTCCCTGAGACACGCTTTTAACTTCCATTAGAGTTTATGAAAGTTAATGATGAAGAGTGTTTGACCTGCATCGGTATTTCTGCAATACTGACCATAGGACTCAAATCATTCAGTGTGAAGTTGCACCATGTTGGTCACATCTGCAAAGAGTTCATGTCTGGCATTTTAGAGTAAATATCCCATAAATACTTTTAAATGTCTGGTTCAATATGTGGGAATCTCCAAGAGGAATTCATAGGCCTAAAAGTAAGATAATTGGAATGACTTGATTATATGAAATTGTTTCCAGGGGAATTCGTGTTAATGATCAGTCTCAGCTAATACCTATCTCTAAATGTTTATTTTGCTTATGGGACTGTGAAAAATGTTGGTATCTCTCCTCTAAATATACACCACTGCTCAGGTGAAAGAATATTAATAGATTCACAATGTCTTAGAATCCAAACTATTTATTTTTAAGTAGTTGAGAGTATTTATCACTTAACATCCCAGCTATATTGTGACTTACAAACCTTCACTACTTCTTCTGCGGTGATATTTCCCTAACTAAATGAGCTACCAGGATGATCTTCCTAAAAGTCCAACCTCAACAAGCAAGCTCGCCAACAGTTGTTCTGATACATGTTAATTGGTTGAGATGAAAAGCAGTGCTGAGAACTTTCTGACATCTTATTTTAAACACAGTTGTATGTGTGTTTTATATCTCAGTTCTTCTGAGATCCCTCTCCTCTCAGCCCTGGGGATGATCATATACATAGCCTGTACCCCATTTTGAATTTACTGAAAAATCTTGGAATAAACAGAAAGAGCACATGCAGTAATGAGAAACAAAGAAGCAATAGCAGAGAAAAGACTGATAGCAAATATTGGGAAAGAGCCTGCACCCTTTACAATGGTACTATTCATATATATAAATCACATGCTTATGTGTGTTTCTGGATCTGGGCCTAACTGCACAACTGGATTTCTTTCAAGTGGCAAATAAATGCAAGAAAAAGCAGAAGACAAACTTAGACTCAGATGCCTCTAGTGGAGGGTGTAGTTTAAGCCCACAAATCAGAAAGTCAAGGATTATAAAGGAAAGCAGCAAAAGACCTGGAAAAGAGAAGAGAGTAGGATGTGACTGCACAATGGTGGTTTAGTGTTAGTATTTACAGTTGAAGATGCTTATTTGGTGAGCTTGAAAGTTCTTCATCCACATTCAATTAATCTTTGGTTATATTTTAAGAGGATGGGACTGGATGTGGACTAAAGCCCTTCTGAGGTAAAGACCAAGGCTAAATTTTAGCCTCTGAGGAGGCTGACTCCTGTTTCAGCACAGAATAAGGTTTTGAAAGCTTTCATGAGAGTGCATTATGAAACCCTGAATTGATATGGATGGTGACTGTGAAAGATACCAAAGGTATGGAATGTGGTAACAGACTGGTCAATATTGTGAGTGCTGTGCAGTGTAGAACTGAAGTGCATGTGGGTCACAGCAGATTCCCTTTAGAGCTGAATGGTGTTAATATGCAGAAGGCAGAATACAGCTTGTTCATCTGCTGGATCAGAGGTCCTGCCACCTTGCTTAGTCTGTCCTTTTGTCAGGTAGTCAGTTGGCAGCCTAAGCTCTGTGCCACATATTTTCGTATTTTTAATGTTTGTGTGTTGCATAATAAAAATATGAGAAGTGTAGAAATAAAATTGCAGCTTGATCAGTTTAATTTTGAAGCAGATCATTCATTTGAATGGAAAATTAGTGGCTATTCTAATCCATATTTTCCTCTACACAGATATAGATGGAAATAGAAAAAGCATTTATTAATTGACGATACATTAATGTAATCTAAAGAGGTAGTGAAACAGGAAAATAATTGGATTAATGTGTAAAATATAATATTTGAGCCCAAGAGAGCTAACAAATGTGACACTGTGCTTTATCTAAGGAGTGCAAATGAAATCTCACAATGGATTAGAGAATGCAGTGCTTTGTACTGCAGAATCTTCCATTCCTGTTCCAACCACATAGCCATAATCATAAGTCATTCGTGACAAAAATCAGTGATCTTGGTTTTCTGACAGCTTTTGTTCACTGTTCCTAGGAACTGTCTTCTATCTTTTCTCAAGAGGGTATTTAGAACTTAAGCTCCCTCTCTCTGCTTGTTTATTATGTACAGTGCCATTCATTTGCTGAGTGACCACGGTGCCAAGTTCCAGCTTGGCATTTGTGGAACATTTTCCTTTCAGTCCCTTGAGAATACATGCTTTGGCCTCTCCGAAGCCAGCAAATTCTCAGCACTCTAATGAAGTGGCGTGGCCTAGGCTGAAGTGGGCAGAAATGTTACCAGCATCTGTCTTAGTGTTTGTGGCTACAACTTGGTGCAAACGATGGTTATCAATGATAGCGTGTGAAAGAAAATATATGAAGGCTTATTTTTTTCTGATTCTGTATTTGAATAAAATGTCTCTAGTTCCATGGGTAGAGCATTAAAGTTTTCTCATATATGTTATATTCTATAGCAGATTCTTAAGAGAAAAGAAAAAAAAAGAAAAAATGTGCAGCAGTAGCCCAGACTTGTGAAAGATTGTGTAGTTCTGCTCCAGTAAAATTGGCCTTTTACAATCCATTATATGGTAAGTCAATATAAAGGCAACAGACTTCATTTAGAAACTGGGAATTCCCAGTGTAGTTGCTTTCCAGACAGGGTACCTGATCAAAAGCATTTGCTATCAATTCTGCTAATTGACAGTGCCTTAAAACCTTTTATTCTGTTACCTGGAGGCAAGCTGAGGACAACCACCATCGTTGAGAAAATATTGATTTTTCTAGGATATCCTGTTTGTTCTGCAAATTGCAAATAGACACAGAATACAGTTTATTCCATTGTGAGAAGAAAGCGTTGTGATTAAGTCTGTAATTGGTGTTCTCTTAACCCTTCATTGCTCAATTTTCACAGATTTAAAAAAAAAAAATAATATCAAACTCTCCTTTAAAACACAGCAATAGGCCAAGTTGTACTTTGTTGAATCTGGCCAGCATCCTGCCATTACAGAATAAGAAGATGAATAAACACATAGAGTTTAACCAGACAGAGGCTTTAAATCTATTAATTCATTGTGATGTGCCTAGCTTCCACACATCCTCCTTTAGAAGAGAATGGTTGGTCTGTTAGGTCTCTGAGGACTAGCTTTTTACTTGTGTGCTGGCAAGGGAATCCCATGCCTTCTTGTAAGTTAGTTATGGGGAGACCCAGGGCAAGAAGAGCCAGAACAAATCTCCATTAGGATTAGACAACCTTGTAGCTGCTCAGTAAGAAGCAAAAACCGGCTGGTCAGAGCCTGAATAGGCAGAAGGACAAGGAGCTATTGCTGAGCTGATGATGGGTGACATAGTTCTTTGGAGAAGAGAGGGTAAGAGCAGGGAGCTGATTTTGCTGGAGGTGCTTTTCAGTAGCAAGTTTGGGACTGTCATCATAATTCCATGTCTACTGGACCGGCTCAGTCTTCCTCCAGCTCACTCCTGCCTGCCTGTTCTTGTCTGCTCCAGGCTTGTCTGGATTCACAGCATCACAGCCCTTTTCCACTTGAATGCTGGCCTGTGGGAGAGCCTTTATCTGGTATGGTACAAAGGCAAGCTCACATCTGCCAGTACAGCTGAGCTGCCCATTCCTCTCTACATTTGCATGGCCTTTAGCAGTTGCCTCACTGAAGAGCCCACATTTAGTCTCCCTTGAAGAAGAACTATGAGGTAGTTCTAGAGCAAACAAAAGAATACTTTGGTCACAATATTAAGCCAAAAGGAAGGAACTGGGTTCTCATGAAAGGATCTGACTCCACCATCCCAGCACAGAGCCTTTGGTGATGCTCCTGACTTTTCTAGTCAGGAAACAGGCTCACGTTTCAGATGCAGTGCCATCACCAGAACAGTTTGGGGACTGCATCTTGCAACACCATCTATAGTTTCCTGGACATTGCCAATTTACCTGATACGGAATAACGTTTGCCTCCTTACAGTGTCACGGGTTACCCTGAGAAGTGTCTTTAGCTACTGTCTGACAACTGACAGCTACCTACTGGGAGTAATGAGCTTCCATGCTGCATTGAGCTCTGTCTTTGGTGATATTTTAGTTCCTACATCAATTTTACAAGCAAGATCCCCAATAATTACCTAGCTGTTGGGTTTTTTTCTGAAAAACATGTGAAACGGTAAGTACTTCAGAAGCTTTCAGTTCTTGCTTCCCTGCCAAGAAGGGATGGGTTTTCTCTGGAGTTTTTTTCTGAAATTGGTGTAGAGTAGGAACGTAGTTCTCATTGTTGTGTCATATAACATTTGGCTAATGCTCTGGGGCTATTTCTCTTAAGTGCAACAGGAGTTACAGTGTCAGGGTAGGTCTATTATGTGTTCTAATAAAATAACTAGTAGTCTGATGCAGACTACATGAATAACAGATATTTGAAGCCTTTCACCTCATTTGTGGTGTATATATTAAAGAATGAGCTCTGTGCTTAACAGAGATTACACAGAGATTACAAAATGTAGAAACTGTAGTTGCAAAAAGCAGTTTTATTCAGCACCAGATTACTGTCATTCTACTGCACACTTATGAAAAACTGGAGTTTCTAGTTAAAAGAATACAGAAAACCAGACTCTATTAACATGTAGATATCAGCCTATATAGAAATACAGTATTTCAGTTAAAAAAAATGTGGAAAAGCATTTATTAATGCACTTGAAATGAATATAATTTACATAGTGTCAGCAAGCTGTATGCAGTCTCTTAAAAAATATCTAATTTAGAGAGGCCCCTGCACTTGGCAAGCTATCCAGTGAGTAAGATAAAACAATCTAGATAATGGATAGTTGATGTACAAGTGTAGGGACTGTGCAAATGTGCTAGTCCATCCATGATGGGAGGCTAAGCAAAAAGAAGCACATTATTTAAGGCAGAGATGTATCATATGTGACATTTTTGAAGTGAACAAACAAAAGAACATAACATATTCACAGACCCATATATGACTGAGGATACTTATTTCACTTGTATCTTGGGAATTATGGCCTTACCTGTTCTGTTGGTGCTGTTCTGCAAAAGAAATCTACTTCAGCCTATTGATGAGTTCACACTCCACCAATATGGGAGTAGTTAATTATACATCTGCATAACTAAAATTGAATTATACAGGTAAGTGTGAGTGATCCTGCCCCAAAACAGGCAACTGAAAAAACATTAGGATCCTCTGATTTATTTTAAAACATGGGCAAAAAACCAAAATTCAAACAGTAAAATAAAACACAGAAAAGGTATGAAAATGGAATGCTACCATGGAGATAGGAAGCAAGAAGATAAATCTTCAGTGGAATACTGATTTTTATACACAAAGAAGCCATCACATGGAGTAGAGAACAATTAACCAAGATGATGACAGTAGAAAAGAAATGAAAGAAATGCACTCCCACCAATCCCTTTAGGAAGCTGCAGTCACCTAAGCAGAACCATAAAAAGGACTAGAAATATCTTCCCTGATAAAAGGTACCCTGACGGCAGGGCTGGACAATATTTTTAATATTTTTGTTATGATTTACTTTGGATATGGGGGTAAAAATTCCATTGGTTTTAGGAATCTCCTTTTTCTCCACTTGAGTATGTTTAAAAACAAATGAACACAAGATTCAATGAGTTAAAATTTAATGTACTTTGAAGATAAATCACCTCTGGATGCTTAGAGTGAGGAGAAAAAATTTCCATTTAAATCTTAAATTTCTTTCTATTTTTTACTGTCTTTTCCTGAGGCTGTTTACTCTGCACATATTAGACAGAAGGATAATGAAGCATGTTAAATAGGCAGGATCCATGCTTGTCTCCTTAGAAGGCAGCTTCTTTTTCTTGCAGATATTTTTTTTAATCCTGCTTTCTGAATAAAGTAGTGTTCACCAGCAGGAAGGAGCTAAAGGATACCCAAAAAACTCAAGAGCTATCTGTCCATCAGAGCTAATCTTGAGGTAGAAGCAGTAAGAGGCTTCAGAAAGAGGGAAGTGGTGGCAGCTTTTATTTTACTTCTCTGTAATTATCAATTGAGAATGCCTGGGCCTCAGTCATTAATAAATATGAGTGGCTTATTGAGTGGTATAATCAAAACACATGCAAGAGAAGACAGAGATATTTCAGAAAGATCAGCCTGTGCATCTCAAATGGGAGCTCCCAAACTCCATGGCTGCACGACAGAGTCGTTGGCCTCTGATGCATAGCTAGAGTCCTGAAAATAATTTCAAAAATGTTAGATGAAGGAGGCAAGGCTCTTGTAGTATTTCCATGCCTACAATGCTTGCCCACATAGGAAACGTCGAGTTAGAGTTAAGAGAATCTGTTCTCAAAATAGAAAGCGGCTATAGAATAGTAAATTGTTTTGATACTTCTGTTACATTTCTACTCAATCATAAGCAAAATTTTATATGTATTGTCCATGCTATACAAGGCTGGCTCTTAATTTTTCTCATTCTTGCCTCATCTTCTTGTGCTATGAAATAACTTCTCATTACATAACTTGGGTGTCCTAAGTCTGTCACATTTGTTTGCTGCTAGATATTCTGATTTTGAAAAAGAAATTGGTAACTTAGCTTCAGTTTATGTTACGGTCTTTGACCAATTTTAAGACTTATACATGATACCATGGATTTACGAGTCAGTCTTTACTGTAAAAGTATAATGATTCAGTTTGGGCCTGGGAGCCAGAGAGTTAAATATAGTACATTGCATTACAACCTGGTACAAAAAAATCTATTTTGGGACTTCTGAAAGGTCATTGTGGAACAGAGGTGCCTGGAGTGCAACAACACTTGCCCCTGACCACTAACTTCACTCTGTTCTCATTTGAGAAGTAGCACGGCAGACCTGGTAGGGACAGAGAAAAGTGCAGGAAGGTTAAGAGAGGGAGAGGAAGAGATGGAAGAAAGGGGCACTGAAAAGGAACTGATTCTCAAGTCTCTTAGTGGGTTATTCCAGGCACTGGTGCAGGATGCGGGCTAGAAAATGTCGAACCCTGTGGGAAAATTGTTACAGCACTGCAAATAGCTGGAGTACCGTCCCTGAGCTATGCACCGGCTTTCCCTGGCTCCAGTCTTAGTAAGAAAGCGGAGACACTCCCAGCACTGTCCCCATCTTTGTCTCTGTGGAGATACAACCCATGAGCAGCTTTGAGTTTTGGAGTGCAGTTTTGGATGTAAAGCAGTCTCCTCCACATGATAAATACCTTTTCTTCGCAAGAATCACTGGGGCTGGAGAGAGACTGTTTCACAGTGTTCAGGAGTGTAGCTCACTGGAACCAACTGCTGGGTGCTACCCTGCCTTCCTGAAAAATGCTGTAACAAAGCTGTGGAGGAGTTCAGCGTGCTGGGCGGGGGAGCATCCTGAAGTGGTGCTGCTCTATATAAAAAAAAAAGTCCCAGAACATCAAACTGCCCCACTTGCAAGACAGGGTCCCATGCTGAGTCAATAAAATAGCATATGGCTCTAGCCATATATATATATATCATTTTTATGATCAGTTTGTGATCCCTTCATTATTTTTCATAGATATTTTTAGATAAATTGTGGATGTCTCTCAGACCCATTAACTCAATTGAAACTGTTGAATAAAAATGCTTCTGAAAATATTTTTCAAAATTGGAGCACTCTTTCACACAGCGGACTTAAAACAGGAAATAAATAGCTATTGTTTTCCTGCTATTGGCTGTTTTTCGGATTAGAACAGGCAGCTGGCAAGAGCAAATCTTTCATGTGTGAAAGGGCAAGCCCCCCCCACTACTCCATCGCTCTCAGTGTCAGCCACTGGTTGCTACTTGTGTAGCCCTTGCAGAGCCAGGACAATGTATTACAGCGTCTGCTTCTACTAAGTCCTGCTGAAGACTGTTGGGAGTGACACAGTCCAGCTGCTGTGGGCCAGAAAAGCCATTTCACCTCATCCTTTTAGGGTGTACGGAGGAACAGAGGCGGGTAAGGCAACTCACACTTCTATTTTGTCTTGGTACTAGGGTGCCTCTGGCAGAAGAGACACTTTCTTTGTTGGCCCCAACTCTGGAACAGCAGAAAGACTTCTTGCAAGGCCCCAGGACAAGGCTCAGAGAGGCAACAGCTGACAAAAAAATGCTTTGGATTACCTGCGGAAGTGCTGACATGCTTCCAAAGAGAAGATGCTACATACATGAGCAATCTAGACTACTGATAACAACCCCTATTAACAATTGGGTCTATATTCTGAATAACGACAACAGGTCCCTTTCAGAGCTTTATTAGAACTTCCTTTCTAGGTAAATAACTGTTTCTCCTGATCAAAGTTTCTGGAATATCAGCAGATGTACAATTAAAGACATAGTTTACTTCCACTTGAACTGGAGCCATGGCATACTCTTACTAGGAAACCATCGTCTTGTTGAGTGTGTACAAAACCGGCATACTCTGTGCAAATTCTTTATTGAAACAATGATCAATTTACAAGCTGGATCACATTTTATTTTGCCACTTCAGCATGAACTTGTCTCTGTGGTTTATGGCCATGAACTATAAAATCATGACAGTTATTTAAATCAAAATACACTAATTGCTTCTCAATGAACACATTCATATTTGTCTTACATTTCTTGTAAAATCAAAAAGAATTTCATAATAAATGAAATATAACTTAAGATACTTTAGTGCAAGCATTTCCTTTGCATCTAAGAAGCTTTCAGTTGTCCCACTAAGTATGGTATACTTAGGTGGCCAACTCCTAAAATAGCATGCTGCCAAGATATTCCTTGAGAACTTTTAAAATTCGACACTGTTAACACTTTCCAGAATTAGTTGATCTGAACCTAACTGAATGTCAGAAAGCCCTAGTTATATGTTACAGTACTTTTGTCAAAAGGTAACTGCAAATTGAGGAACTGACATAGTATGTACATTAGAATAAAACAGGCACTGATTTAAAAAAAAATCAACATCTGCCCATATATGCCATTCTGCAAGTCTTATGATTATACAGTAATTTTCAAGCACAGGAGCAAACTGCTATGCCTCACCTAATACCAATAAACCTGCACAAAAATGCTGATCTATGGGTTCTTTTAAATTTTTCAAACAACAATCTCAAAAAATGACTGAAGGGTAGGTTTCATCACAAGCATACTCAAATCAGAGAACAAAAAAGGATCAACAGTAAACAAATGCTGCTCAGAAAGAAAATGTTGACTAAGTAGATAGTAAGTACTGTGTTCAAGTGGTCTGATTAATAAGGTCTTACATTTAGTGCAAAAAGAATAGTAAGTGTAAAATTCAAATCCAGCAGTGATTTCTTCTGCTGCAGAAATCGAGTCACATTTCATGAAGTTTTGGCAAAAATATTTTGAAATAGTGTAACTATTCCCTGCAAATCTCTTTTCCTTTCTAAGCTTGGCTTGGTGTTCCTTGTGCTTTTAGAACGCAAATTCAGTTGGACTGGATTTTCCAGATTGAGTGTTTTAAGAACCATTAGTGTTTGGTGATATAATGAATAGGAAAATGTAACAAAAGGTGTGCATAGTCCAATGATAGGAACGGGTCACTGTAATGTCCCTGAAGTGCTTAAGGTGCATGAAAATATGTAACAATGCAAATGTTAATGTTTCCTTAGGGCCACCATTAATTTTATGTTTGCTAATTGTGTTCTCACACCATGAAATAGCCATTCCCTAAGAAACACTGTAAGACAGAATTGTTTACAATAGCAGTCAGAAAGTTTGGAACAGGAAAGATGGGCGTGGATCTTGCTTCCCATCTATCTTCCACAAAGGCAGCGCCTGAAAGGCTGTAAAAAGCTTTGTGTGTACAGGTATTATAAAATGGATTCCTAAAGATACTGAGCAGCATACATGAAAACAGAGAAAATACATAAACCAGAACCTTTGCAATCTGTATTTTCTTCAGGTACAGTGCTGTTTTGGTTTTATTCTGCTAATACCACAAAGCTAAATGTCCAAAGTCTTTATAGCAGACTGGCTGGACCCATCCTACCTGTGAACTCTCAGCTCTTGAGCGAGTCCAGCTCCAGCAAAGCCAAGGTTCCCTTTGACCTTGCGACATCAGGAATTCAGCACTGCACCTATTACGTGCATCTAATTCAAATAACTTTCACTCATACATGGTATGCAATGTAGGTTTGGATACTTCAAACACATGTTCTTTGTGGGCAACCTCTGGAAAAAAACACAATCTGTATCTTCAAGGAAGTTTACACAGAGATACTGAAGAAAACCATGGGGATTGTTTGCTCTCAAATGTTTCTCAATAAATAAATAATAAACAGGCTGGAGGACAGCCTGAGGGCAGCAGTCAGGATCAGAACTGCCCGGTACCAATCACCATATGAATACATGAAGGGGTCTGGTCTCCACCGTAAGAAGTTCATAATTTAGAAAAAATAAGATTAAAATACTGTGTTTTAATAAATAATTTTGAAAACTTTTTTTTTAAAGTGTAATTTAAAAGTTATTTTTACGTTTGCAAGGAGAATATCCTTGCTTATCTGTGCAACTGTAGTTGGGCACCAGGCAGTTAATTTAGAATACATAAGCATTGTTTGTAAATGCTGGACAGGCAGAAAATCAAAATGCCTCTTTTCAGGAGGTCAAGGTGAATTAAAAGAATTTAGTGCATATTCCCGCTTTTGTTTCTGCCTCCGTCCTTCTTCATATTAGAAGCACATTAAGCGACTTGAAAAACTAAACAGAAATGTACTTTGGACTCAGAAAAGAAGTTAACAGTTTGCATCAGCAGTATTTTCAATCACACTGGTCAGAAGTGAGGTTCTTTATGGTATTCTCTTAGTGTACCCTGTGTTCTAGATTTATATTGCTTCACTGGAACTAAAATATTTCCAGCCACATTCCTAAAGGGACTCTGCCCTTGCATGTTTCCTTTTGAGCACGTGCAAATGCATTTTGTATAGATGCCTGCCACTGCAGTGAGCACAAACTAACTTCAGGCAACTAAATGCTGTCATTTTCACAAGTTGGTCACAAAATCTGAAGGCTGTTATTAAACATGTAATTTTTTTAATAACCACAGAAAGGTAAATATGGAGCCTTCTCTGCATCACCTACGTAAGTCACGGGGTGTTCTGTAGTATGCTGCTAGTGAAGCTCTGCATTTTAACATGAGGAAGTTGACATAAAACCTTAGTTCATTATCAGGGGTTTTTTAGACAGCTGCAACTTTGACTTTGTTTGTCTCAATTACAGTTGCAGTTAACATTCCTGATTGCCTCCAGCAGACACCTTATGTAGATGTGGCTACTTCAATAAAATGTCCCAAAAGCCATCCATGCATCATCTCCCCACAGACCTAAGTGACTTCTTTTTCTGCAATATACTTGATTCCCTATTTACGTTGAATATCTATAATTACACTACAGTCCTTCTTAAAAACTATAAGGTGATAGTTTGTTCATTAGTTCCAACTTAAATGTGTGTCAGGTAATTAAGTAATATGCTATTAATCCCACACAAACTACTCCTTGTAAGTGCTTTCTTCCCAGACTCACTCCAGAGAAGGTCCTTTTTATTGCCTGTCTGCAATAGAAATTATCACTTCCTTCCACTCCTGACATTTCCTGGCATAAACGTTGATCCTTTCTAATGCCACAATTCCTGTGATCATTAAAGCTTTACTGGGGTAGAGTCATATGTACTCAAGCAGTGAACATCCTACATAGGTAGGAGGTTCTTAAAATACCAAAGCAATTATAACACAGTAAACATTTTCTGTGATCATCATTGTAATTTCATAGGACACTTGATTGTGGGGTTTTTTTTGTTTGTTTGGATAAAACACTCCTGAATTTAGGCTTGATCTTCAGAACATGAATCTGCACAAAATTGAGAATCCCAATAAAAGGGTCTTCTGCCATTTCAGCCTTGTCACCAGCTAGCTACCGGCATTTGCAGGCCTGTTAAGGAACCTGCGTATCATCTGGTAAGGTAGTGCATACTTACTCCTACCAAATTACTATAAAACAAGACATCTTGCATATTTGCAGATGTTTTCCATATAAATTTGTCGCAAAGTAAAAAATGGGCACATATATGCAAAAATCCCCTGCAGAGCTGTTGTGACTGCAACTATCTGCAAGATGTTTAAAGGCTTTTCCATCTGTAAAATACACCTCAAAGTTGTTTCTTGATGTGAAAAAAACCCAATTGTTGGCATCTTTATTCCATGGAAAAGGGAAAACTATTTCCCTTGTTCCTAAGCAGTGTGGTCTCAAATGAAATGGAAACATTTTAACTTTCTTTAATAGCCCTGTAAATCACAATGCAGCTGAGCAAACAGGCTTTGTAAATGGGATCTATTAGGATTTTATTTGGCTACTGGACTGCTGCCTCTTGGGCAATATTTCAAATTCACAAGATAATATTTGCTAAAATGCAATAGATGGAAATAACTAGAGTGAAGGAGGAAAATGAAAACCAGTTTTATGTTTAGTAAGTTCAAGTGTCCTACATGAAAGACTACCGATGACTTCCAGGAGGCCACTACAGGTGACTTCAACCTAGAAAATGCTGAGGTAAATGTTTCTTAGAAATACTCCTAATCGAAAAGAGCAATTAATATTAATGTAATAGCAATTACTTTGCCATACATCATGGTAAACTAAAGTCAAACTGAGAAGAAAGTGCCAAATAATCCACATACATGCTTTTGCTATGATAGTCTCCAGGTAAGGCTTAGCGGCAAGTACAATATGTATTTTTAAAAGAGCTCCACCTGATTTTCCTGCTATGCATAGATTCAGGAGTAACTATCATACATGGCTTTCATATATAACGCATGTATTTTTGTCATTTGCCAATGCTGTGTCATCAGAACTGAGTTCGGCAGAAGGCTCAGGAGGGGGCTCTACAGGAAGTGCTGGTGTTTGAGGAGTGTCTTCTTCCTTGGTGTCCAACTGCACGCTTTCTTGAGACTGACCGTCCATGCAATCCTTTTTGGACAATGGGTGAACTGACACTCTTATTGCAATCTGTTGAGGTGGTTCGTGCAGTGATGATGCATCAGAGTCCGCTGTGGGAGAGTCACTGCGCTTCAAAGCATTTGGGATCATATACAGCTCATCTGTTTCAGTGGTTTCCTGGCCTTCTGCTGTCTGCCGTACAAAATTCTGTCCTTGCTCCTCCAGACCGACAACCTCCATAATTTCTTCCATTATAGTCCTGCAGTTCATGATGAGAGGTGGCAAAGGTACGCTCCGAGCAAGCTCTTCAATATAGCGAGCAAATTCCATGGTCTTGAACTGGGTTACTTTGGCAAGCTCGAGCGTTTTGGCTGACGTGATAATTGGGATACGCTTTGCAATCTCAAAGGCTTTCTGGAGTTTCTCTGCCCCTTCTGTTCTGAAGAATTCATTGATTGCTTTCTCTGTTTTCTTCAGATGACTGCTCATCATACATAACCGAGTAATGTTCAGTATCATAACAATGGTAAATGCTACAAGGCAGACAATCATGTAATAGATTCCCATATCTCCGGAGGTAAAAACAACCCTCAGTGTCACAGTATTGTTAACACTGCCATACATATTAGATGCAACACATGTGTATTTACCTCTGTCTTCAAAAGACACCCTGGTAATGTTCAGTAGCCCATTGTCAAGAAACCACCATTTTCCTGCTGGAGAGGAAACAGAGTAACTTAGTTAAAAGTATTTTGGTCACATGATCAGCACAGTCTTAAACATCAGCTTTGTCAAACTGGCTTCAGATTTTGGAAGAAGAAAATAATGTTCACAAGAAGACAAAGTATTTGCCATCACAACAGTCTTATCTGTCCCTGAGACCCTAGCTGTGTTACTATCAAATCCCTGACATCAACTGTCAATAATCATATCATGCCTTCAAAGTCTCATAAAAAAATTAGTTAATATGCATGACATCTATCACAATCTTATGGTCAGTGAAGCTACAAAAATATGACCACTTACCCCACAGAGCCTCCCAAACACATGCCACACTTCCTCAAAGAACAGGAATTATGGGATTGTGAGGCAGAAAAACCTACTGAGCCCTTCTTGTTTTGTTCCCTGACAATCCATTTTCTTACAATTGGGTTATTTTTGGTGTTTGCTTACAGTATCTCATATAATTCTGTTAATGTAAACTGTTAAAAAAAGTAACATTTCAGACACCATATACTACACTGCCTGCCCTCTGAGGTGTTCAGAATTTAATTCTGAATTATTATTTTAAAAAAAGGAAATAGGACAGGAGGAGTAAGATGGATGGGAAAGAGAAGAGCTATGGCCAGCTAAGAGAACATCTTGTTTGCCAGTGCGAACTACTACACACCATGGTGGACCTTCTTTTACTTTTACATTTCTATCAGTGTAATATAATTGATATCTTTGGTCACTACATGTAATTGTAAATGTACATTTCATATCCTTTGAACCTGGCACAGCAGAATAATATAGCTATTAAATGGAGTTTGAAACAACATGTTAAAACCCAGCACTCCTATCACTGCTAAAGTGACTCAAGATTCAGCTAGTTATTGTGTTTGCCATTATATATTGATAACAAATTAGATTTTTAGTTCCTGAAGTGAGTTTTTTATTCAATATCACTATCATTTAAGAGCTAAGGATGTGTATTTTTGCTTTATTCGGTGTGATATGACTTATTAAATTGCAACTTTGCTATAAAAAATATGATTCAACTCCAACAGGAAAGCCTGGTGTCAATTTTCCTTCATGTAAACCCACTCCTGGAAGCGTTCGCACAGTGGAGAGAACAGCCAAAAAGTGTAGGAGTGCCTCTGTGCCTTCTGAACACCTCATACAGGGAGCTATCAAACAGAAAATTTCCTTGTAACACAATGACATAGGCTGATGTAAGCCAACAAGATCATCTAATACATACTGCTGCTCAGAGGCAGACTCAACTGTTTTCAATCTCTGTAACACAATCCCAAGTCATTCCTGACAGGTACCTGTTGAAGGCAGTAATGGAATTTCAATAACCTTCTGCAGCAATGAATTTCAGATGTTTACCTATTTTTACTATCAGAAAGTTGTTTTTCCTTAAACCTCACCTAACCAGCTGCAACTTAAGTCTATTAAGGCAGCTGAGCAAAGACACAGAATCTGTGAAGACTAAACCAGCACAAAACCCCTGTGCAATGAATGTAAATCACAAGGCACCTCAGACTGGTGTATACCTTGCTTCTACATTTATTTTATCCTTTACATGGAAGTTCTTTCGTTGTTAAAAAGATTATTCTATTTATTTTTTTACTTTATGTCTTTCAAGGAAGAATCTGTGGGCAATTCTGAAACTCAATAGTCAAAAAAAGCCTTTAATTCAGAATAGTTATGGGCTTTTACCATTTTAAAAGTTTTTCTCATTAAACATGGCTAATCCAAATTTTTTTTTTTACATTATCTCCAGTAGAAGCCTATGTAAAAAGTATTCCCACAAGATCCCTGACTCAGTTCCTGTATGGACAGTTGTTAATTACATCTTTTTTATTCTCTTACTTAGAATTTTTAACTTAGCTGAAACACTATTTTTTGCCCCAGCTTAATTCTTGAAAACAGCTGAATCAGTTTGCCTCAAATTAAAAACTCTAGAATAAAGAAAAAGCTCAGTCTAAAGCAGAACTTCATATAAAAAAATCACATCAATCTGCTAAAGTTAGGCAAATTCAGCAAACTCCCTTACAGAGGAAATATCAGCACCTGTAACAGATGACCCTTCTTTCTCCACCTCTAGAATATGAAACTATTGTTTTGAGTATTGACTGCTCAGTATTTCTTTGAATTGCAATGCTGGCAAAGTAGGTCTTTATTAATTGTAAAATGATGAGACGCCTTGCTGATATATCCTGGCTCTAGCTGTTATAAATGACATAATGGCATTGAACTGTGACTTAATAACTGGGTCTGTGCCAATGGATTCTGGCAAACAATATAAGCCTAATGAGAAAACAATGATTAGAAAAGGTATCATTGCTGGGTTTTGGTAACAGTTCAATGCCATACTCAACGATATACATAGTAAAGAACAGTCTTGTGCTAGGAAACATTTCTTACAGGAAGACAGTTTCTTGAAGGAAGAAGTGCACTGTTGAAAGTCTCGGTTAAAGTGATGTTGTCTTCACACGACATCTGCAATTTTTACTGACTTGGTCAAAGTTTTTGATCACCTACCTGACTGTTTGTGTTAGTAGCTACTTCTCTCAGTTGACTATACAAAGTCCTAAAGTTAGATGCCTAACTAAAGGGGAAAATTTCTGTTAGTGAGCCTTAGGAAAACATTTTAGCACACTAATCATGGTATGTTGCCATGACTGCACACATTATATCTGTAAGTTCGCTTACTAGCTGAAGTAGTTCCTTTCTCTAGCTTTACTGAGAAAATGATAAAATACCATAATGTAAAGTATAACCAGTTACGCAGTAAGCTTTTACAGATACACTGTGCTGTTGCACATCCAGCCGGGTCAATCATTACTCCCATCATAGCACAGTTCTCCCTCAGGTCAGCTGTTAGTTAGGCAAGCTATCTTGCATTGAGTATGGATAACTAAGAGTTTATTTCATCATGCTGTGAACAAAGCAGTCAGTATGGAAGGATTACATGAGCAAAACACCTTCCATTTCCCCCACCCCCCCAAAATGTTCCTGAGAAGTATAACTAGGATTATCACCCAAACCTTCTATTTAAGGAAAACAAGCTTGTGTAATTAAGGTCTCTGGAAAATGCAACTGAAGAGTCTTAACTAAAGCCAGGAAGGCTCAAACTTGGCTTGTCCTTCTGACTGCTGCCCTATATAGGCTCTTCTGTTGGTCATTCAGGGCATCTCCTTTTTCTCACACTCCCATGGCATTATGCATGAAGACAGGAGGTGTATCAAGGAGTTAGCTGTGTTGAATTCATGCCAATAAACTATTCCCATACATCAAAAGAATCCTTCCCTTGAGTTAGAAAATAGCTTTTTACTCTTTTTTGGTGCCAGAGAAGAACAAAAGAGGGCAGAAAGGGAAATAGGATCAAATCTGAAGTCTTCCAATGAAAACAACCCTGTCTACACTTTCTGTTAAGTGCTTCAGCTTCTTGCTATGTGTTGCTATAAATAACACATTATAAAAACGTTACTGTTTTCTTCCAATGTGTGTACAACAAATTTATAGCTGCCAATGGGCTTTCATATATTTTTTCACACAGGACACCACCACAGTCAGGCCATTAAATCAGGTTATTGGTCAACCTGCTGAAATCAGAACTATCTCTGGACAGGCTATATCAGTGAGAATACTAAGATCTTACCTTTATTCTCTTCCTCTTGGAGCAGGCGGCCATTGGAATTGTACCATCTGTAATGTGGACTAGGACTACCTTGGACATTGCAGTCGATCAAGGCACTACTCCCCTCCTTGACTATAATATGGTCGATGTGGGAGATCACCACAGGCACAGATCCCGTGTTCATGTCAGTGCGGTTGAAAGTGCTATTAGTCACATCCTCAGCAGTCGTCAAAGCTGCCAGTAAGATGACAAGGTGTGTTGTAGGCAGAAAGTACAGAAAGTGGTGGTTGTTCAGTATGTTCATTTTCCTTCAGTGGAATATGCAACTGGCTGGGAACTGGGATCAGTTCTGTTGAACGTAGGCCCTTGAGGTGAGGAGGTCACAGGAGAGTTCTACTTTGATCCGTGCGATTTTATGTTTAAAATATCCTATAAAATAAATAAATTAGTGCAATGAGATGGCATCTATACACAATCCATTAGATGTGCTCTTTTAAAATAGTGACACATCCATTAATGCATTTCATAATCATCAGCTCAGTGTCTTGTCTAAATGCTAATGTTATCACAGTCCTTATTCTTACTGGAAAAAGATGCATACATTTTCCTGACAATAGTGTTTTTCAGAGTGACAGGCGTGGGAGAAGGCTTTTATCACCTAGACACTTAGCAGCAATTTAGCTACAGCAGCAGCTACAGTTTTACACCAAAAGTTCTGCAGATTTTTCCTTTTTTTTTTTTTTTTTTTTAACATTTGCAAAATGAACAGGAAAAACAAAGGTAAGGTGCGTTAAAGCTGTCACTACCAGTTCAGTGCTGCCACTGTCACGTGCATGGCCTTAGCTGAATTGTAAAACATGGTGTAAGAAAGAACTGCTCCAGGAAAGGTTTTTGGAGCTCATAGTGGAATCTTTAATATACACAATTTTGTCCAGATACAATAGCACATACAGCAAAACATCTCAGACCATTCACTTTTCTTAAGCTATTGCATTTTTTTTAAGTTTTCTGAAATAAAACATAGCATGGAGGATATTCTTGAAAGAGATATTTAGTGGCTGATAAAGTAATTTCAATGCCATTTTTAGAGCACATTGAGAAAGCAAATACTCGCTAGTAACATAATTATGGGTAAGATTTCCTTGAGATACAAGTGAAGTTGGACTTTTGCATTCCTTATGTTGTATGAAGCATTTTGCCTGTATACTTTTTGCACACTCTCACTACAATATTTTCCCTCGACTAATCTTCTACAAGGAGCCCTTTTTTAAACACTTATTCCAGTCTGTAGACAGAGGAGGGAGGGGGGGTTACAAATGTGCTCTCTATTGGCCTCATTATGCTCCCAGTGAACACAACTGGCATTCAGTGCTGACTGAGGGCACAATGTTGGCCTCAAAATGAGCACCTTCGAAAAGTTCACTAAGAGTCTAAGGAGCACAAATGATGTTAAAATCACATCAGAGTATCTAACTACACTGGTTTTACTCATGTTTGTGCACGGTAAATAACTGAAACATAGTGAAACTTATTAGAGGAATTATTATTACCTGGAATCCAAGTATAGGTAACTGTAAGTGTCTAACAAACCTTCTACTTTAGCATGGAAAATGACTGCTGACAAGGTTAGGTCAGTTCCATATATAAAGGAAACACTAAAAAAAAACCCCTAAACCAAACACCCCAAAATAATCCCCTTCCCTCTTCACTTCTTTATTCAAAAAGGAAAGAAAAAAACTGGTAATATTTGACTTAGGTTGTTTTCATCTCCATCCTCTGTTCTCTGTAAGGCAATGAACTTGATTTCATGGTATATACATACAACTGTTATTACAAGAGCAAAATAGTTTCCTCCATTTTGTAGGACGCATCCTTACCAGAAATGACAAACTATGTTTTTTTACATAGGCTACATGCATGGAGTTGCCTGTTGCAACTCCAAGCCCGCCCTCATTTTTTTTCTCCACTTTTCTAAGTATTGAATGAGGAAATATTTGTCTTGAGCAGCTAGAATAATTTTTAACTTTAAATTAATATGCAAATCTCATTTGTTATATAAAGCTATTCAAACAATGACTTCAGAAATCCACTTCCAATTATGCAAAGCATGTAGAGCCTGTGCTTTTGAAGTTCTCTGTAGGTACAGCTTGTCTGAATCAGTACTTTGGAAAAAATCCTTCAGTTCTGCCTATTCACTTCAGTAACTATTTACATCTCATTTCTACTACTCCATTAACCTTGGAGACAGCCATTCTTTATGGTTACACATATTCACTCTATAAAACGTTTCTGTACCGTGTTATAGATCTGCATTGCGCCATACAGAAAAGCCAAAAGACACGTCATAGTTCCTGGCAAGGGCGCAGGAAATAAGACTGGCTGGATTAAGACAATGGGAAGGGCAAAAGAACAACATAAATTGATTAATCTCTGTGTTGCTAATTACTGGCTGTAGTGTGTTATTATTGTATTTGAGCCTACCATATTTTTTGATGGTAGAAAAATCAGTAGCAATCAAAAAAGGTGTTTAGCATGGAAAGCAATTTGCATTCCAGAAGGAAATAAAACAGCATCACCCCAACGGGTAAACAGAAAACCTGTAAGGAAGGACTCGCAGCACATTGGGAAGCTCAAGGCAGTTGGTGACCCACTGAATCCCTACAGCACAGGGATGCTGTGGATGGATGATTGGAAAGTGTGTAATGGCAGTGTAAGGCGTGCCTATTCTCTACATTTACCTGTGTTTAACATGGAGCATTTGAAAGCAAAAACTGTACGTTTGTGTAGTGATAACAAATGTGACTGGTTCTTAACATTGTCAAAGGGCCAATTACTTGTCTGAAAATAACAGTGACTCCCTCACTCTGGCACAGAATTGAATCATAAATAGCTGCAGAAAATTTTAAGAAATAGAGCCAAATAATTTAAGTCTACTGTGGGAGATTCATGCCTAGTCATGTCACTCCTGGGAATGTACTTTCCCATGTATGTTTCTGAAATGAAGAATATTAAGGAAATGCTAAATAACCTTGCAGATGCATTTGTTTGAAATAAATACAGTTTGATGGCTAGTATGTGGAGTAACAAGGCAGTAGGTTTAAAGCAGAATGTTTGGAAATGGTGGCTGCTGCTTTCACATGCCATCCAGGGAAATGGTCTTGATGGACACTTGAGTATGTTCGAGGAGTCGGGGAGAGATCTCTCTGAAGAGCACTGTTTAAGATGCAAGTTTAGACAAATGCTCCCAGGGCAACTAGGAAGTGATAGGGAATCTTTTCTTTGGTGTGCATCTTCTGCATTGTTAGTGGGGAACAAAAAATTGGAAAAAAAAAAAAACAACAGAAAGAAGGTCTTCCTAGCCTCACCTAGCACAAGAAAGTTAAAGGGCAGCCATGGAGGGAACTACATGTCCAGGACCCTCTGCTAACCTGTTGAGCAGGACCAAAAATGATAGACTCAGGTTAGGAAAGCAGGAAGAAGCAGAGAGAGAGAGAACTGAAAAGATAGGAAATGCATTCACACCAGACTCTGTGCAAAGGGAGTTTCTGTCTTACTGCTTTGCCATAGGCACAAAGATGTAGGATATCAGGGAAAACAAATCTGGGAGCCAGCTGCTTTGCTAAACATAAGTGATGTAATGGGTTATGATTCAATCACACAACTAAAAGGGGAGAAGGCTAAGGAGACCGAAATAGGGCTGCTAGTGATGTCTGCCCACTTCTGGCAAAGAAGCAAGAGAATCCAGAATAACAGAGAAGTGGACACAGTGCTTGGATCTTGGCCATGAGAAGTGGTAATTAGCTGTGGCCCATGATAACCTGATGAAGGCAGCCAAAATTGTGACCTTTTAATCTGACCCAAAGTCAAAGAAAGCTGGATTGAGTAGACTAAAACAAAGATTCTTGTAATAACTCCTCAAGACTGAGAGTAACACAGGACACTAATGAAGGAGGACATCTGCAATATTAAGTATTGTGCTGTAGGAACAGACTGAGTCGCTGGGAGCATTTTTGCCACAAAAGGGTCACTATAAACAAAAAGTTAAGTTTCTGGTCATGGAAAGAATGTAAGCATTCCTTTCTCCCATCCTCAATGCATATGAGCTACTTGTATAAGACTTATAAAAAGTAAAAGTTTATAATATATTTAATGTAGTTACATATACTTTTTTCTTTTTCTTTTTTTTTTTTTTTTTTTTAAATGTTAAAACTGTAGTGCATGAAAAGGAAAAAGAACACCCCTGGCTATTCTGAGCTACCTTTTCCACCCAAAGTTGTAGTCAGGGACAGGCTTCCCTCCCAAGATGGAATCAGAGGAATCCCCAAACTCTCCTCCAGCACCTAGAACATATGTACAGATAACTTACCCTGCTGTATTGTATCTGTAGCAACCTTTACCACTGAAAGATGGTTGCCAGTGGTCCTTACATTAAATAGTTTTGTTTTTTTCTTTCCCAACCCAAATGGTATAAACTGAAAAACTGAAAGTAATAGATATACTGCTCATGATATTAACTTCCAAGGAAAATTGCACAAGATTTGAGCCATGCGAGAGAACTATGACAGGCTTTTCTTCTAAGTGACACGATAGCCAGGCCTAGCGTGATTTCTATGCATTTTTATCCAGAGAAGTTCCCTGGAATGTGCTCTAGAACAAGCACAGCTGCAGGGTGGTGGTATTACTCCTAACTATATGAAACAGGGACAAAACCAGGTTAAAACTTCTCTGTTCAAAATGAAGTATCAGTCTAAACAGAAGACATTTACAGCTCAGACTGGCTGGGAACACTAATCACTCTGAGACATGTTTTGATTGACCCTTTATTTTTTCATGTGACAGATGAGTTTGCTTCCCAGTATTACAGCCACCAAAGAAAATTACTGTGGGCGAGGGGCCACGTTTATAAGTACTGCATTTGTGCAAAACAACATGATGACAGAGCACAAAAGAACAGAAAAGGAGGGCAGTGATGCATACCTTTTCTTGACTCGCTCACTTCTGTAAGACTGGCCTGTTCTTGTTCTTGTAATAATGTGTAATCCTATTAACTGTGAGGTTATTCAATTCAGACGTGAAGCACAAGAAGCCAGCTTATTGGATAATGCATAAATTCTGTTCCTATAGCTTTAACATCTCAATGCTATCTTGCTTGGCTTGTAAGTGATAAAGAAAATGAAACTCTTTGCATTCTAGTTCTCATTTGTCTATAAATAATTATCAAGGATGATGCTACAAAACAAAATAAAAGCTAATTCATCATCATTTAAAAACTACTTACAACCTTTCCTAATTTCCATGGGCAATGCCTTTACAGAGTGGGCAAAAGTAAAAGTTAACACGTTTTACTAGAACAGGAATGCAAATGAAGGAACTTACACCATAGAGCGGGCAAGAAGCTTACTGCCAGTTCATAAGCTTAAGAATGAGAACCACCTACTGAAAAGGCTAAGTAAGCTATTAGGGTCCAGATAGGCAGATGAAGAAAAATGTCACTCACTTAGAACTAGCAGAAACTTTATGATTTATTTTTCTAGTCATTTGCTAGTCAATAAAACACTAAGGCTTGGTTCTGAAAGAGCTGCTCTCTTCCTTCTCTTTGGGAGGGATTTCAGTCCTTCATAACTTTATGGGTTTCTGCTTCCCTGGCTATGCTGAATAGGTGGCAGGCTCGTGATGTTTGTAAGATGAAGAGCTTCCTTCTGGACATCCAGACTGGGGCTTCCCAACTGGGCAGCAGCTCCCAACTATGTGCATGCTTCAGTCTCTTCAGCTGCTTTCATCTGCCTGGGAATCTTTTAGAGACTTCTGATTAGGGCTGTGTGGTACTGCCCTGGCCATGCATGCTCAGCCACTGGGCGTCACACTTGCTGCCTTCAGCCACCTGATGGGACAGTATAGAGAAGACTGACCCAGGCTCCTCTCAGGGGTGCGCAGTGAAAGGACAAGAGACAAGAGACACAAGCTGCAACAATGGAAATTATGATTATTTAAGAAGAATTTTTTCACCAGGAGATCAGTCAAACCCTGCAACAGGTTTCCCAGAGGGGCTGTGGCATCTCCATCCCTTAAGATGTTCAAAACTTGACTAGATATGGCCTGACCAACTGGTCTACAGTGGCCCTGCTTTGAGCAGGGTGTAGGACCAAATGGCCTCCAGAGGCTCATCCCAACCTAACAAAACTCTAATACACAAGAAGGACAAATACAGGAATTGCCTTGGACAAGTCATTGTGAAAAAATATGGCTAGTCTTTCTATATGGGATGCTGGGAAATTGCTTTCTTGATCCCCTTTATAATCTCTTTCTTTTTTAGTAGCAGTATTTTATTATGACAAGACAGGCTGAGAATGTTGACTACAGCCTGAAAAAAATGTTTGGCATTCTCCATTGTACTTAGATGATAAATGAGTACCTTTACCACATAGAGAGGACTTATTTCCAACCTAGGTAACTAATGAAATATCACTTATTTAGGGTGTCTGCAGTAACGAATGTTGGGGTTTTTTCCCACATGTAGATAGTCAAGACTCTAAAATTCATGGGTTATTATCTGCTGATAGATCTGGCTTCCTGATGTTAGAGAATTGTCAGTTGTGGTGAATCTTATCTTGAAACAGAATAAAGCAGAAATAAGTCAGACTCCAAGACAGACTAAAACAACCTTTTCAGACTACTGACTTCAGAAGGTAGATGAGTAAGAAGAGATGTTATTAAAAATATACATAATATTGAATTGTGTAAAGAAGACAGCTGAGGCATATGTGTTTACTGCTTCTCATAATGAGACAAATTTCAGTGAAACTGAAGTGGAAGATGGGCAGTGGGAGGAAAGAGAAGGAAGTTTTTTGATTAACAATGACTAGACTGCCATTTCTTGACACAAGGTAAAATAAGGGTTGGGAATTCAGGAACATTCAAGAGAGACTGTGTATATTAATACCTGCGCAGGTTCATAGATTATGATGGTTTATGCAGAATGTGGAGACTTAACTGTCTTCTGTGTATTCATTGTCCTCCCAGTGTATGGCCCTGGGCAGTGAACAAGAGCAGCTGTCAGTATGGCAACCTAGAACTTCTTCTAGGACTCCTGTCTTAAAAAAAATATAATAAAAGAGCCTATACATTCATTTTATGTTTTGTAAACACTGGTAAGCTATTACAGGCAAACATTTGTCAATTTGTTTTGTAAGGTGATGAATGACAAATAACAAAAGAAAGAAAATGGAACAATCAAGGGCTGTAGCTTATTCTACCATTAATGGCAAAAACGGAGTAAAATTTGTAATGAGTATCTTCTGAAGTTATTTTGTTCTGAACACACCCAACACTGTAGGGGGTAATAGAGTAAAGTTAACAACTGTAAAGATTCAGTTATCTTAGTTTCAGGGTTCCATACTGTATCAATAAACTGCAGCTAGAAAGCACATTTTATATGTGTGTTTGAAAATGAATGCTATATCCAGACTTTTGGTGTAGGGAAAGAAACACATGCTGTATCGAATCAATTTTTTGTGACATACACTGAAGTAACAGAAACACTCAGGTAACTTGGATGCTTAACTTTTCATTAATGAGTTGTAGTTCATATGTGCATTTTGATATGGATTAGAGAGATTTAAGTGTTCTTTCTTGGAGGTATTTTAATGACTGCAGTAAAACCAAAGCAAAGTTTTGTATTTAGTGGAGAAGCTTGCTGTTTCTAATGAAGACAAGTACTATGGTGGAAATGTCCTACTGAGTTGTGGGCTACCCAGATCATAAAGCAGATTCAACACAATTGGTAGTGGAGACTTTTTAAGGCCCAGCTTATGTTTCATTAGTTATGCACTCTTTACAGGATTTTTAATCTTACAAAGACATACTTTTATGTAGATTATCTGGATTTATGAAGCATTTGTCTTTATTTGGAGGCTGGACAATTACCACGCAATATAGTTTTGTATACAAAGCTATTATTCCAGACACACCTGTATGGCTGTAAAAGAGACACTTGCTTAACTCCTTGTGAGCTTTCAACGCAGCTGCTGTTTTGCTGTTGCAGTAAATGCAGACAGATCAATGCTTAGAAGTCCCCTTTGTTGAGAAAGGAGGAACAAAGAAGATGCCGAGAGAATCTCTCCTGCACTTCCACATACATCTGCGTGCTGCCTGGCCTCACCAAGTTCTACGTATCTTTCATTTTCTTTACTCACCTCTTATCTTTTATTTATACCGGCACTCTGTAAGCATTATTCTGCCAACAGTTTAAATAACTGAGGTCAGTAAATACAACAGCTCTCCTATGCTCTTGGCATGGCTTACGTGACCCTGCTAAGAACATGGCAATGCAGAATGCAGCCTGATTCACTTCCCTCCAGTTCCAATTTTGAGCTGTTAGCCAAAGCTAGCTATCCTTTAAGCACATCTAATTGTTTTCTTTTTCCAAATTAAAAAGAAAAATTCCAGATGTAGGATGTTCAAACAGGACTTAAAATTAAAAATTAAGGGTTTTTTAAACAAAGATATGAAGGGCTTGGCAGGGATACAGACTTCTACTATTTAAACTCTAGATTTTGTATGTGCTTTTAGTAAGCAAACGTTTTCAATGCATTGTTACAGTTTTCATTATACTATTTTAACAAAAGGCTCCATTTTAGTTGGAATATAAAAGAGAGAAAAACATAGGAGAAACCAGATCTGAGTATGACTAATTCTTTTCTATCCCTATTGAATTGCAAGATGGATATAATTTTTAATGACTGGCTTTCACATTTATCGGTTTCCGGGATATAGGGCAAAGAGGTTACACATGGATGCCATGATTAGGACAGGATTAACCTTGTCAGAGGAGGAATTTACAGGAATCTAACCATTGATGACTGATTGCAATAGAAAAAGAACATTTCAGGATAAAAGTGCCTGTGCCTATTTCCTGCACAAGTAACAAAGAGGCTAGCAGATGGGATTCAAAGGAGTTTGCCTGCGCCACACAATAACTTAAGTCTTGCTTGTACGCAAATGTGATCAGTTCAGCCCTTTCCAAGCATGTCTATATAAGGCCATGTATATGCAATAATTTAGCTGGAAGCCCTCAAGAGTTTACTAATGAACCTCTAGAATTTCAGACTTTTGTGCCAGTTATTTCTACTTTGGATTGAAAAATGTAACATTAAAGAACATAACTTTCTCAGCATCCAGTATTGCTATCAGCATCCAGTATTGTCGGTAGGACTGCGTACCACAGTCAGGCACATATGACTAGGGACTGCACACATAGCAGTGCACTTGCAGCCCTGGCCCTGCATGACTTAAAAATATCAGCAGAAATCTTTTCTTAGTACAAAACTCTCAGTGTGGTGGAATCATGTCAATTAAACGTTAAGTTTGGGGTAGGTAGGTTATTCTCAACGTAATTTCTCCGCATGTTGTGGCCCTCTTCCAAAATAAGACATTTACACACATCTGTACAGAGTTCCTTATTTCTGATAAACAGGTGCTACTCGTGGCAATTACTTTTACTCTGAAATAAGAAAGTCCACTACTAAAAGTTTTAGATAGCTAAATCAAAATCACTAAATCTGTTTGAATTCCTCTATCCTGACACAAGTAGGTACAAGTTTTGTCTGTTTGTCTGCCCTTTGCAGCTTTCCTGGCAGATAGAAGATGATGATGCTCTAAAATGCTGCTACAAATAATTTTAATAATAGTAACTGGTGAAAAGTTATAGCATCTCCATTGTCTTGGAAATGATGTTTCTAAGATGGGTCTGTATGTGGATAGAAAATGCCACTGTTTTAGTTAACAGAACTAAATAACAAAACTAAAACTACAAAGAGAGGTTTGCAAAGGCGCACAAGTCTGCATGGATGGACAGCAGCTCAGAATTGCAGAAGTGAAAATTCCAAGAAGCATCCAGGAGCTTGATCTTACACCACAGTATTCTGATGACATACTAATATGGTCCAGGATATCCCAAAGTAGAATCATAGGTTTGTGTCAGCAAAAACTTCTAGTAAAGGTGCAACTTGCTGACAGAGAAAGAAGACGCTGCTAGCAAGATTCAATACAGGTTACTTTAGCTCCTGACAAGCTCACTCTCCTTGTTAGAAGTTGCATCCATATCTCGGTGCTACTCCCCAGATTCCAAACTTTCTCGGTAAGAACTGCAATGGAGATTGGTTTTGTTCCATTTAAATCATTCTCCAGCACCCATATCATTGTGTCACAAATGTGACCCTCTTTTAAACTGCATGGGGGTGGCTTGGCATATTTCTGTTGGTTGGTTTGGTTTTTTTTTTCTTTTTTCTCCTGGTTAAAGTGATGAATACACTTTAAACAGGTTCCTGTGCTGACTCCATCCGTCTCCTCCATATTAGAGCAGGACCTGTCTCATTACAGGGAGGCAACTGGAGTTGTACAATATAGATCACTTCAGAATTGACTGCCATGTTCCCACCATGTGTTAAATGTTTTAAGAAGAACTGATTTTATCTCTAAGCTTTCAGTACAGGAAACATGCCTTGGACAAATACCACATATTACTGTAGTAAAGTGGAAAGAAAGCCTTTTTTTTTTGGTGGATGTTCTGCTGTTTGTCTAGGCCTCTGAAAACTTCAAATTATTTGGAAAAAAAGAGTGGACAATGTGCACTTCAGCTGTGTAAGTTGCACTCAACATCAACCAGTGTTGATATACTGCAGTCTAAATGAGAAGGCTTTCTCATAAAAAAGGATTCCTACTACACCAACCACAAGTATATCAATAGTGCTGTTGCTAACTGTACATGCTCAGCCAGACAAAAGATTCCTGCCATGCAAACATCATCTCCATTGAAAAGAGGTCTGCCGTATTTTGTCCTACTGCAGTGAAGACAGAAACTCTTCCACAATGTAATGGCTCTAAACAACTAAACTGCTACATTTTTCCTTTTTAACTCCTTTGTGTTCTTCCCGGGGAACTAACTTTAAAGTCTTTCAGGCAAATATGTACAAAATAAGGTCGTATTTAGCATTACTTACACAGTTCCTACTTTTCTTTTGGGAGCAGGCTTATCAGGGAAGCTCCATTTGAGATGCTGCAATTTAACCACTGAAAGAGGGCTGTTAGGAAGTCTTTTACAAGACTCTCCAGATAAATGCCCTATAAAAGTGCCAGCTCAGTAGTGCTCTCTGTTCTCTTAAGCTCACTAGTTCGAATTTGTTCGAATCACTGTTCGAATTTGCCCCATTAAGAAACAGTATTTGATAGTTATTGCAAGACTGCTCTGAAGTTTTAGATTGTTGCTCCCTCAGGGCACTTCTGAAAATGAGTTTTATCTCATGAGACTATCCTGGGAAGTAAAAGGGTAATTAAAGCAAAATATCAGGAGGCAGGCTTTACTTTAAACTTAAAGCAGCACAACTTCAGGTCTCTTAAGAAGTCAGCTCCATCGAAGAGGTCTCGGTACCGAATTAATACCTCCCACTCTCCTGCCCAGCGCGGGACAGCAGCGAGCATCCTGACCGCCGGCTCCAGCGGGAGCGCAGGACTTAAAGGTCTCCAGGAAAAGCTTTGGGCTCATTAGCCTTTTTTTTTT
>VXBL01002509.1:1194583-1206932 GCA_013400195.1 Aramus guarauna | reverse complement strand
GGGGGGAGGCCGGGGCCCGGGAGCTGCCGCCGCCGCAGGGCCGGCGGGTGCTGTGTGGCGGCTGGAGGCGAGGCGGAGGGGTGTGAAACATGCGGGTTCCTGCGAGGCAGCTGGGAGGGGAGGCGGGAGTGCCGGGGATGTCACCCCGCCGCCCCCGCGGGTGCCCTCTGCCCGTGCGGAGCGTGTAGGCCGGCGAGAGCGCTCCTCCGTGCCGGCCGGCGCAGCCCCGGGCGGCGGGATGCGCACGCCTGTCATCGCCTCGCTTCTCAGCGGTGCCTGCGAGAGCAAGTGCTGCAGGGAAGGGGGAAAAACCCAACCTGTTGGCATAATCTTGAAAATCAAAATGCTGTGCTTCAGAGAAATGGCACGCGTGGTTTTCCTGCTGGGCTATACTCATAACGGGATTACAGCACCCGATTCCCGTTTAAGCCCAGTCTGAGGAGGTCCCAGCCTGCGGGAAGCTGACAATGACTCTGTAGGTATCCAAGCTCTCTGTCACAGGATAAAGCTGTATCTTAGCTTGAGCATAACTGCTTGAATGTGGTTGGTGCTACCTGTGCAGGCTGTGCCGCTGCCAGAAATGCATTTGGATGTATGCAGGCAGAAGTCTGGCAGGGACTTGGTGCGTGCTGGTGCCGTTCTGCGTCACTCTCCTATACTTCCTCCCTGACCTTGTGGCATCAGAACACGAGGATGAAGGGCCACCTTCAGCTGAGCATCGAGGCCAGTAGGTTAAACCGTGGAGGTCTGTGTTTCCAGATGTTTGTAATCCTCCTACAGCCAGGCTTGGACCCTGCCCTTGATATCCTCTTCTGATTGCTTCCAGGGCAGTAGTAACTGAAGCTCCTCTGCTCCTGGGAGGAGTAATCAAATGCGAAAGCATTTGCTGAAACTGCTAGAAAATCATGGATTAGGACTGCATCTCATTGCAGGGGGAGGTGTACGTGAGGGAAAACTGAAGAGGAACAGCACCAGAAATGGAGAGGAAGACCCACTCCAGGGAGCTGAACTAGTTATGCCAAGGGCCTGGGTACCTGGATCCACCCTGCATACAAGAACAGGAGTGGCTGCAGCAGTTGAACAGGCCTTCTTATGTTCAGGGTCTCCAGTATGGAAAAATCGGAAGAGAGTGGGGAAGACACATCTGATGTTGTCAGGCTTGGCCAGAGCCAGGTGCCAACTGAGGGAATAGGTCAAGGATTGTGTTTCTTACTCATCCACTCACCCAGCAAAACATTCGTGATGGGAGGAGCTGTTTTGGTCATGAGACCTTGTTTGCCACTGACTTGTGACTTATGCTAGCTTGGCCCCACTTACTATGCATTTGTTTTTCCTTCTTCCCATGTTTAAGTACTGGTTTTGAACATAATTGAGTGGCTTTTATTTATTGGTTAATGATGGAGCAATTAGATAACAGACCTCAGTCTCACAAGCTCCTTTAAGTCAAGTAGCACTCTGCTGCTCTCTGCATATCCAATCTGTGTGAAAGGAGGTTGAATTTTTGTATTTGGAAAAGTCACATATTTTTCCTTAGTCCCTCTGAAAGTGCCTACCTTTTCAGTCTCCTCAGGTTTCAGTGAACATAAGCCTGTGTTGCTGGAGACAGCCCTAGGAATTTGGATGCCCACGCACCTGCTGAAGAGGCAGCTTTTCTGGGACTTTTGCCTCCTTCCAGCACTTCCACATCTTAATATCACCCCACTTACTGACAGTAAGGCCACCACATTATTTGGTCCATGCCCTTTCCTGGGAGATCACTGTCTCCTATGCTTGGTGTGGCCCGTCCTTGTCTTCCCATTCACTGTAGCTGTTCTGGGGAGGTAACTCAGCAGGGAGATGTAGCCATGAAGACTACCATGGGAAGTCTCTTGTGGCTCTTCATGGTCTGCAGCAGGTAGGAAGCAAGGACATATACCAGCACAGCAGTTAAAAGCAGTGGCTGTCCTGCACAGCTTCCTTCAGTTCAATGCTTCCTTGATGTCCCTTTCTTCCTTCCTCATCTCCCATTCTTGCAACCAAGGTATAGGAGCCCTGAGGAAGACAGCTGAGCTGTGAAGGTGCCTTTTCTAGCACCCGTGGCACACAGTCACTATCTGACCATAAACTCCTGAAGACCAGCAAGGAACTGCTTTCCCGCAGGTCAGGCTGCTTTGTCCAGGGCTTGAAATAGCAGATCCTGGCCCTTGTTTCCAGCGTTCGGGATACCCACCTGGTGTATCATTTGTGCTTCAAGCCTGCAAGTTTGGCAAGCTTTCTGAACTGACTTTGCACCCTGGTGGCTAAACTTGGTGTCTTTGGTGCACAGGAAAAAAGCAGCTAAGGTCTCTGGGAGAGATAGGGAGAGCTGGCTTCAAATTCGGGCTTTATCCAGCCTGGAGCAAGATCTAAACTCCCAGTCTGTTAAGTGAGTGTGTGGACTTCCGGAAGCATTTTTCCATGCCCCCTTTCCAACAGTGCTTGCATCAGCTGCCTGCAGAGGACTGACGCACTGAGTGGAGCGGGGACTGTAGCACAGGTCTTCTGGATGCGTACTCTAGCTCTAGATTAGCTATAAAATTCTCCCTAATTTACCTGAGATTAAATTATTATATGCAGATGAAAGCATGTAAAGAATATAATTGAGAATGTTATTTTCTTTGATAATGCCTACCATAGATGAACACTGGCATTTTATACTTAGTACTACAGTGAGCACATTTTACTCCTATAAAACTACAGCATCATTTAATAAGAGGCAGCCTTTTACCTTAGCGCAAACAGAACTTTGGTAGTGCTGATAGTTGTATCTGAACAGCGTAATCAGGAAAGCCTTGTAATCGTGTCGTGGCTTAACCTGGCTGGCAGCTAAAACAACCGCACAGCCACTCGCTCGCTCCCCCTCCCTGCAGTGGGAGAGGGGAGAGAGTTGAAAAGAAAAACATGTAAAACTCATGGGTTGAAATAAAGACAGTTTAATAAGACAGAAAAGGAAGATGATGGTGATGATGATGATGATGATGATGATGATGATAACAACAACAGCAATGATAAAAGCATATACAAAACAAGTGATGCTTGCTCATCACCTAGAGTCATTCCTCAGCAAGGTCCTGAACCACACTGCCTCCTGGCCAACCGTCCCCTTTATATACTGAGCATGACATCACATGGTATGAAATATCCCCTTGGCCAGTTTGGGTCAGCTGTCCTGGCTGTGTCCCCTCCCAGCTTCTTGGGCACCCCCCGCCTTCTCCTTGGCAGGTGGGTATGGTCCTGGGAACTCCCAAATGTGCTGGACTGATGCGGGAGGACATGTCGCAGGAGGGCATGGGCGTTCCTACCTTCAACCAGACAACTGAGGTCCAGTGCAAAATACTTTATTTATATATTTAAACCAGCATACATTCTTCCAGCAAGTGAAAAAGGTCACACTTCTTTTGGTACCTGATCAGGGAGAGACCTTGCTTTGTATCAGTCCTTTCAAAAATACCTTGCTCTGAATTGTGTCCTAGAGCATCATGGCTTATGTCATGGTTTGTATTTTGTTCTTGTTTCTCCTCCCTAACTTTTGAAATAACTCAAAATAAATTATAAAACATTAGGCATGAAACTCATGACCTTATGGTGTTTTTTATTTTTACTTCATAATATCATGTGGTGATAACTACTTCTCTTCTGCACTTCTGGATTTGTTATTTTCCAGTTTTGTTGGTGGCTCTTTTTTGTCCTCTGCAAGTGTATTAATGGGAATGACCAATTACATTTTATTCCTCCCTATGCCTTATCTTTTCAGCCACGGGGTTACAAAAGTAACTTGTTTTTATGCCTGTACTGTGACCTGTCTCTTTGCTCTTGCCAGAGGAGGAAAATTTCTTGTCTTGTTGAGGAAGTCTTTCTCTGCAGCGATCCACTTTCATCACTCACTTTTGAGGGAAATTTCTTCCTGAACTATGTCATAAACACACCATAAATGAAACAAGGCCACTGATGATGTGGTCGCTATAATATTATCTTACACAAATACAAATATGATTCTTCTTGAAATTAACAGCGTATCTTTTGGGGCTTCATTTCCTCTTTGAGGTTCTCTTGGCTTTGCAGTATAGTCTCCTGATGTAAAGGTCTTTCCCTGTCCTGCAGCATGTATGTGCACAGTTTCTACATGTGCTTTTATTTGTGTTGAAAGTATTGTTGCTCAGGCTCTTCAGTGATGTGTGCCACGGAAAGCCTAGCCACACGGATATGCTAAGCCATGGGCAGATATGTCTGCATAAATTATTGGCAGGTGTGAAGGGAGTGAAATCCACACCTCTTGTGATCTGAAGAGAACATTCCACAATGAAGTCAGAGAAGACTAGGTTCAGAGGGTTTGGCACCATTGCTTAAAAGTTGCCAAGCTCTTTAGGACATGAAGAAATAAAAGGGCTGGTGAAAGCCCCTCTGTCCCCATCCCTCCCCCTCGCAACTTGCAGAAAAAACTTTCCATGTGTAAGTTGAGGCCAACTGCGAGCTCTTCTTACAGATAAAAGAGTTTTGGTTCCTTTCTTTTTCTGCACTCCCACTGCTTCCTTGCCCCATGATTTCCTATACATTTCCTTCTAGTTCTGAAATCTGGAGAGAGTGTGTTGCTTCAGATGATACTGATGAGATGAAACTCTAGGCTGGAAATGAAAAGTCGCTGAGCCAGGAGCAGAAGTATCTCAGTTCCCTGTCAAAGTCTAAGAGGGCTTTTGTCTTCAGACAAATATTGGATGACAAATGGATTAGTGGGGACCCTGGGTGAGCCAAAGGCCTAAGGGTCAAAACAATTGGTTTACAGTTACCTTAATAATGTCAGATGTCTCAGACTCTTTAATTCTTTTCCTTTCTACGCCAAATAATCTTGTTTATTTCAACTTTCTATTGTGTGAAACAATGATAATTTCTCTAATTGCCTTTGCTGACCTCTCCTGGCCCATAGCTCTCCAGCTGAATAAATTGAGAGGGGGCAATAAAAACCAAATCTACACCACTAATTAGCTTTGGAAACATCAGTGTTTACCATTCACTGCATGAACTGACTATCAGACATTATACCACCATGGAAACAATCTACAACTGCATGTCATGAATGTAAAATAATGAGGCACAGAATACAGTGCTGAATTGCACATGAATGAGAAGATACTGGGAATGCTGTGTGACCTTCAGCAAGATTCAGTGTTTATGTCAGTGAGAAAGATGAGCCAAATTATTCATGAGGCTGAAAGGGGGAGAAAAGACGTGTGATCTGGGAGCAGTTAGAATGATGTTATTCCTGTCAGAAAAAATCAAGATGATCATGTTAATATTACCATTTCTGTTACACTCTCACCAGAGTCAGAATTTTAGGAATGTGTCAAGCTTTGTATTTGTTATCCAACTGCAAAATACGATGGGATTTTAAAGCATCAATCAATGCATTTTTTATTCCTTTTTGGGTGAAAGTTGTATTTTTATAAAGCAAATGCTTTCAGAAACAAGGGGAATCAATCAGTATGAATCATCAATATGGTGTCTATAGGATGGGGAAACTTTTTAAAAGTGTAATGTAATCACATACTAATATGTAAAATGAAAAAGTATGACAACAAACTATTCAGGATTTTTTGAAATAAAAACAAAACCCAGAACTGTTTTCAGTGACATCATCCAAAGCTATGTTCTTTAGTGACACTCTATGCTTATTGGAGGAAGCTGAGTATATTATTACAGGAAATAATGGGAAATGTGACTTTGAAGATACTGTTTGTCACTAGGAATGAGAATTCTGTTTTTCTGCATGGTCTGCAGACGGGTAGCGCTGCTGAACAGCACTGGAGCAATAAATCCAGAATTTGTCCTGACACTGAAGGTGTGCCAGGCTGGGCTTTCTTACTTTTCAGAAGCCCCGTGTGTCGTCACCCTATGCATTTTCTTATGAGATCTTCACAAAAGAAAGCAGGTCACCTCTTTTTACAAATAAATGTAGTATTTCCACTAATCCTCTAGTTCCACACTATAAGAGTGAAATTAAATATGTGAGTAATTTCAGTGAGGCAAGCCAAACCTGGTGCAGAGCAAATAAGAAGTAAAAGTATTGGGTGTCTGATGTCTGAATCTTTTCTGCTAAATAAAACTGTATAAAATGTGGGCTGGTATTTTTTCCTGCAGCCATTTCAGTTTGCCTGCAATGTACAGAGGTTTGACATTAGTGGTTGTTCACAAATATTTTTAGAAAGTGTTGACACAACCAGAATGACCGCATTTATATCCAGCTCATCAAAGTCCAGCTATCCTTCAGGGAGATGTCCATACAACCTTGGAACACTTACGAAGGAATTCGCTTACTAGAGTAATTATAAATGTTTGAAATACAGTGGGGTGCTTCTTACTGCTTTGGCTGGAAAAGCAGACTCAGAGAATGGTAGTTTTAAGAAGCTAAACTCTCTTCCATTTGCAGCCATTTATTATTAAGTTGTACTGGGCTGAGCAGTTCAGTTCCCAGCATGTAACAAAACATTTCTGACATCCTCAGAGTGCCTCAGGCTTTCCTCCCAGCTGGTTCTGAGGGGGGTCCCAACCTGTGAAGGTGTTCTCCACCTGCTGAGATCATGATTTCTCATATTGATAAAAGTGGTCCAGAATTCCCTTTTTGGGGTGCTTTTCTTTTGCTCAGTCCCTAGGAAGAAGCGAACACTACGCTGTCCAGCTGAACTGGTTTTGGTCCTGAAAGCCACTTTTGCTGATCACTTTCAGTGATATTTTCGAGGGCTTTTTGCTTTTCCCATGACTTTATTCTACAGCTGGCAACTCCAGTGGATTCTCACATTGAATACTGTGTTTTCTGTCTTGTCAGTTTTGTGATATAAACAGTTGTGTAAATGAAGGTCATTTTTAACGAAGCTAAGTTTTAATACTGCACCGAGGTTAAAGATTTTTCAGTACCTTAAAATATAACTTCTACATTTCCCAGCTTGCATTAGATCAGTTAACCTAGCATGTGTTTATGCCTTTACAGATATTAATTCATTCTGCTAATTAGATATACTTAATCAGTACTTGAACCTTTATCCAACAGCCCTTGCAACTTGAGACTTCCAGCTTTGTCACAAGGTAACCCTGCCATCTACTGGGATGTCTTTAGTAATGGTTTTTGATCTGTAAAATTGGGGTGGGGATGTCTGCAGTTTTCACCTACAAGAAAGGCCACCTCTATTCTGAAAAGCACAGGCTGATTTCCTGTTGTTCAGGGTGTCCTGGTTTCAGCTGACATAGAGTTAATTTTCTTCATAGTAGCTAGTATGGGGCTATGTTTTGGATTTGTGCTGAAAACACTGTTGATAATATGGAGATGTTTTTGTTATATACGGGTGTTTTTTTGTTATTGTTGAGCAGTGCTTACACAGAGTCAAGGCCTTTTCTGCTGCTCACATCACTCCACCAGTGAGTAGGCTGGGGGTGCACAAGGAGTTGGGAGGAGACACAGACAGGACAGCTGACCCCAACTGACCAAAGGGATATTCCATACCATATGACATCATGCTCAGCTTGTAAGGGGCTTGGGGAATGGGAAGGATGGGGTGGCGGGGGGGCGGTGGCAGCATTCAGAGTGATGGTGTTTGTCTTCTCAAGTAACCGTTACGTTCCTGGAAATGGCTGAACACCTGCCTGCCTATGGGAAGTGGTAAATGAATTCCTTGTTTTGCTTTGCTTGCGTGCACAGCTTTTGCTTTACCTATTAGACTGCCTTTGTCTCAGCCCACAAGTTTCCTCACTTTCACTCTTCCAATTCTCTCCCCTATCCTGCTGGGGGGGGAGTTAGCGAGGGGTTGCGTGGTGCTTAGTTGCCAGCCAGGGCTAAACCATGACAAGAGGAGTCATGCATCTGAGATGCACAGGTAATGAATTACCTGGGAAGGGATCAAATATGTAGTAAACAAGGGCTTTTCCTTTCCCTCTTGGACTGTCAACCTTTTCTCCATCAAAGGTTTTCAAATGTCTCATCCTTCCCTCTAGCAACTTTTTGGGTGGTGTCTCAGGACTAGGGAGGATGGCTGGGGAGTCTTCTGGCCTCCCAGTTCTCTGCATGGTTGGAAAGGCTGGGAACTCAGTGGGCCGTCGGGGATGCACAGCCCTTTTGACAGCTCAGAGATTTTGCACGTGTGGGTCTGATTTCCAGCTGAGCGTGCATCTGGACCCTGGGGATCATGAGCAGAAGCAAGCATCTGGACAGACCAGCTGTGGTATAGACCAGCTGTGCTGGGGAAGCTGTGCATCTGTCTACATTGCCAGTCTCTGCTTGCAGGTGATGCTGTGGAAGAGGCCTCGGGGCTACCTGGTCCAATATGAGGCTTGTTTGTCCTCTTTTCTGTAAGTTACTTGGCAGCTGGTAGACTGCTGGCATCTGGCAATACTGGGGCCAGTAAGAGATGGAGACTCTTGGCTTTCTGAGCTCATGTTTTGCATTCCCTGTGTATCTGAGAGGTGCAAAGAAAATCTTGTAGCTTAATCAGACATATACTGTTATGTCTGTGCTTCTGGGAGCATCTTGCCTTGAAGGCATCAGAGCCAATATCTCCACTGAACACAGACTCACTCCATGTCATGCTCTTCCTACACCCACACTTTGTGGATGAGTTTTGCTTTAGTTATTCCACAAGACTGGTTTTCTGCCTAGAATTAAGCCTATAACTTTGTATAAAAATCAATCTAAAGAGCAAGAGGAATTATCTCCCCTGAAAGAGAGGGAAACAAAACCGAACCCAAAAAAAGTAAAGCAAAGTTTGTCCCATAAAAGTGTTGAAGGAATTAATAAATCATCTGGAATTGGTTTGCAAGGACTGGAAGCTATGTCCCTGTTTTAGTCAACCACCATGTGGAGATTCCCAGTTAAATCTGTTTGTAGGGAGTCTGGACCCCTTAGCACAATGTAGGCAGCTTCACCAGCTCGGATACAGCCGTGTGTGTTGCATAATGTTCAGTTCCAGTGAATAAACTCAACAGTGACTTTAGTTGTGCTTAGCAGGATGTGGTACTTTGATCAGATTTGCATCCAAATACCTTGGGTGGTGTCTCTGTGTGGGGGTCCCTGCAGAAGGAGTGAGGTTACATGTGCCAGCACCTAGCAATGCAGGTGTGCCTAAGTAGGACGGGCTTAGTAACTGTGACAGCTTCCCATTAGCATGCAGAAGTTTCTCCAGAATAATTTTTAAGCGTAAACAGCTTTGCAAATGAAGTATATGAAGCATCTGCTTCAGCTTTGTTTTTAAGACTAGATTAAAAAGCAAGATATAACAGGAGAGTAATTTTAAGAATTGTCATGTAATGGCAGAGATGTAATCAAAGTCTCATTAGTGCTGTCTTTCCTCCACATACTATTTTTCAAAAGACGTGATACTTCTTGGTAGGAATCATTTCTATTGGGAGGAAGTAACGTAACTTACTTTTTGCTAGCACAAAAGACCAAAATTATTATCTACTCTCTGTTAAAATTGTCATTTTACAGCTCACCTCCTCATAGAAACACCTTGAATAGGGTTGGTACTACATCCACATATCAAAAGAAAAAAGTAATTGGTATCAGAACATTATCTGGATGTTAATAATATTTCACTTTTACCTTTGTTGAAAAAATACTTTATTCCTACTGTATATTAGAAGGGAGGAGGCTTGGCACAATCATAGGCTTACTTAAATTTAAGCTCAAAACCATTTAAAGTTATTTAGTCTTATGGAGGATTGTCTCCTACACTATAATAGATGGCAGTTTTAGATGGCAAAATTTTAAAGCCCCAGATACGGGATATCATTTATCTAGGACTGAAATGGGATGAACTGCAGAAGGTACTGTGCCAGGGATGGGACCAGTGGGGTCAGCCTCTGGGCTTTGCAGAAGAATCTTTGCATTAGGCACAAACAGGGGTGGTTTTGCATGGAGAGGACACAGGAACTCCTTGAGCTGCTCACCATCAGAAGACAAAAAAAGAAGGATATTTTGAGTGATTGCCAGTGAAATGGGTTCTAATTTTCTGTTTCAGCACTAAACTAGTGCTGCTTGTACTTAGACTGAGAAGGGTGGGATGGGGTGGGACAAAGTACTGTGATGTTGCTCTACCCCCCTGCGAACACCAATATCTCTTTCATGCAGACAACTGATGTGGGTTGGGTTATTTTTTTTTCCTCCAGCTGCAATACATCTCTGCATATTACACTGAAGTATTTCTTGAACAAAAGCAGGACAATTTCAGTCATGGCTAGATCCTAAAGGGAACCAGAAATATTCTGGTTTGACTTCTCCTGTGACATCATGATACAGTGTGTGGGGCAGTAGCAGAAAAAATCTCTTCCACCTCCCCTGCATTTCACCTCCTGAAAGACCAGCTGCTGTCTACCTTATGTAGAACATGTTATTTTTTGCCCACATATCTCCTTTTTTTTTCTTCTGATAGTTTTTAAAAGCTCATTAAAATGGCTTCTTCCTTTTCATGGGGGTCTGATATATATGCATTATAAAAAATTCCTTTTGTCTACAACACAGGGTGATTTTACTGCCTACTCTCATTGTTCTCAGGCCTACATTAATGAGACACTGTAGGACAAATCCTAACAGATACTGGCAGATTGCCTAAGAGGGAGAAAGTGGTACCATCTACTAGAATAAATAAAATTGCAAGAAATTCCAAGACTCATAGACTGCCAAAATATTCATTGTTACAAAGTTAAATAGGGTAATTCTTGTTTGCGGAAAACTAGCTATGTACTCTTCAGAATAGATAGATGTATTAAACTTACTTCCCTGAAAAACAGGAAGAACAGAGCAGAGTATCCATCTGCCCAGCCTCCCACCAGTAACCCTTCCTCCTCCACAGGTGGGAATGGATGCTGTGAACACATCGTGCATGATCAGGAAAGGGTAACCACAATAACTCCAACTGGCAGAACAAACGGTATGTTTGGTGTTTCTTCTATGTTCTGTAGAATTTTATTCTATCTTTTATTTTCATTTGTGCCACACGCCCATCACCTTTAGCACTTGCACTGAGTAGCAGTGAGTTGTCCCTCCACTCTGAAGAGGAGGATGGTGTCTGTTCTCATTTACAATAGAGAAGCTTCGGAGAGAAGCAGTGCAGTGGCAGGGGCAGTACATTCTTCATGTACAGGAGTCATCTTAGATAAACCCAGCTGGTGTGAGCCATGTTCAGCCACCTCACAGGTGCAGTGAGGCAAAAATATTCACGCTGTGCACATGAGGTATTTGGTGAGAGATGTAGCTGAGCATTTCAAGCAAACAGGTAATTCAAGATAATTGATTCCTCACAGCAACAGGAGCACATGACTTTCTCTTCACCACACATGAATTGATATGTGGGTAATTGGTTTCTCTTTACATGGTATATATAGCCCATGTATTGATGACAAGTAGTTGTTGAAAGTATTTGCAGCTCTGGAAAATAAAGCACTTCCACTCTCAGTGCTTATTGTTCAATGAAAGATACATAATTTTGCCTGAGGAGTTTATTTCTGGAGTCCAGAGAACGGTTTAATCACTTTAGAAGGCTAATTTATGAAACCACTGGAAAATATCACAGTCCATAGAGTAACTTAATGTGTGTACAGCATGGCTTATAAAATCAAACAGTATTTAAGTATAAAAAGTGAGAAAACTATTTGTTAGTGTATCTATTATTTAAAAAAAATTAGATAGGAAATCAAGATTCCTTAGAAAAAATAGTACTCTACTCTTTCTTATTTAATTTTGAAAATACAAATTGTTGGTACAATGAATTAGCTGTAATATCTATTGATTTTAAAGTTGACTGAGACTTTTAAAATGTAAAAATTAAATGGTTATTCACTCAAATGTCATTCATTCTCATAAAGATAAAGCAAGCTGTCAGTTCGCCTGTGTGGGGATTTCCTATTATTTGTTTGCTTGGAAATAGTTTATGAAGACATTTTCAAAACTAAACCTTTTCTTTTGAAATGACATTATTATTAAAAATTACCAGGATGTCAAGGAAAAGGGACTCTGTGCCACAAAAGAGATTTAACTTTGGTGGCATTTCTTTATGGAAAGTAAGGCCAAATACATCAGACTTAATTAGGTCCTTGTCCTGGTTTCAACTGGGATAGGGTTAATTTTCTTTTGAGTAGCTGGAATAGTGCTGTGGTTTGGATTTAGGATGAGAATAATGTTGATAATACACTGATGCTTTTGGTTGTTGGTAGGTAGTTGTAGTCCCTACACTAAGTGAAGGACTTTTCAGCTTCCCACACCCTGCCAGGTGCAGAAGAAGCTGGGAGAGCACAGCCAGGACAGCTGGCCCAGCCTGGCCAAAGGGATATTCCATAACATAGAACGTCATGTTCC
>VXBL01002509.1:1126258-1194429 GCA_013400195.1 Aramus guarauna | reverse complement strand
TTATACTTATACTTATACTTATACTTATACTTATACTTATACTTATACTTACACTTACACTTACACTTACACTTACACTTATACCTATTATCTTCCTTTGTTACCCTATTAAACTGTCTTTATGTCAACCCATGAGTTTTTTCCATTCTTCTCCCCATCCCCTTGGGGATGGAGGGTTGAGCAAGCAGCTGCCTGGTGCTCAGTTACTGGCTGGGGTTAAACCACACCAGTCCTGCGTGGAGGTACATAGAAGTACTGACTGTGTAAATGGCTACAATTCCATTGCTACCACATCTGGAACTGATGAGATATCCAGTGCCTTGGCTCAGCTACTACTGACCACTTTGGTTCTCACACCCAAACATCCCCCTGGACTTTCTGACCCATAGCATGAGAGCCAGTAAGTATTTTCAGAGCATTCCTATGACAGAGGAAAGGAGTATATGTGTTCATGCGTGCTGTGTCAGCTGCCTGAGCAGTCTTGAGAGTTCAAACCTACGAAGGAGAGCTTCTAGCTTTGTCCTCGGAGGCAGCCAGCCTTGCTAGTATGGTACCACACCAGAGCTAATGACCCTGTGCTTTCAGTTTATGCATGTCACCACTCTAAAGTAGCTTCACTGCTAGGAGTGAATAATGATTATGATCCTCTCTGGATTTTACTCTCTAAGCTCCCAACTGTAAAATGAAGATTTTACCTATGTAGTAGGCATGTTGTGAAAATACCTACATTGTGTATTATCCACCATTCCAATACCATGCTAGTCTTCAACAAGCAGAAGCAATGCTGCTTCTGAATTTGTTCAGGATGCCGCTTCTTAGGTCTTTGTGACGTCAAGTAATTATTGATATGCAGGACCACATACCAGCTTTAAGCTTTGAAGAGAGTTTTTAATAGCTAATCTTACAACTATCTGGCACCTCCTTCATCTGTCCTGGAACGGCAATGATTCAGGCACAAAGTGAACAGAATTGGCTATAATGTCATGACAATGTCAAATGTGATTATAGGCTATAAATAACTAACCAAAGGGTTATCACAGACCCTCTAGGCTGATGGACAGAAGAGATCATGGTTAGCAGGAGCTTGGAAAGAATATAATTTCTTCATTTAAATGGGTAAAATCGAAATAACAAATTTAGAGCAAATGAATGCATGTTGTACAAGCAACTCCAGTGGGGACATACAAACAAAGTTGTTAATTGCATTTATTCATTATTCATTAATTGCCAGATGATTGGAAAATAGATGTAAATATTTGACAGTGGTGCAGAGCAACCATTGTTAAGTGTTGGTTTATATGACTTGGGCACTCATCAGTGGTTTAGAACAAATCATTTGCATGCAAAGGCAAACAAATGTGAGGAGGATTTAACAGGATTCAGCAGAATGAAAAACAAGCATCTCGCCATCAGCTTTAGTTTTTCTCACAACATTCTCATACTTTTTTTCAACTAGTTCAGGTGTAAGGGCCATTCCTCCTTTGCCACTTGTGGAGATTATGCCTCCTTGTGTCTGAAGCTTAATCTGAGCCTTAAGGAGTTTCACATAAGTAAACACAAATGTTTTGGGCTAGATTCTGAAAAATAACCTGTACAACTATTTACAGAAATAACGGAAATTTTTCCTGTTTTGTGGAAGCATTATTCCTGTTCAGTAGTGGAGGAAGAGTTAGGTGCTGCTTTGGTTATTGTATGTCTCTTGCCAATACATTAGTGAAGGAGAATGTATAGCAGACCTAGAAAACTCCTGTAAGGACCTTTCTGTGAATTGAAAAGTGATCCACAGTGACTGTAGGATTAGGAATGCGTGTCTAGTTTTGTCCTGGAAGTCAGTCAGTCAATGGCTTAATTGCAAGTGTTATTGATGTTAGAACAAAAAAATTGAAGATGGAAAGAAAGCTAAGACTGTTGCAAGGATGTTTCTTAGACTTTAGAATAGCTGGGGGTTTTTTCTTTACTCTAAAGGGTTTTGTTTCTAGTTTTCTTTTGGTTTTGGCATAATGTTTTGTAAATTGCATAATGTTCACAAATATTTATAAAGAAAAAGTAATCAATAAATTATTTTTTGGCTTCCAAGAACCAACAAGCTCACCCTATTTAAAATTCTCTATAGTGTGTGTAAATACATTTTTCATACTTGTATCTAAGGTGCTGGCCAGGTTTCACTGGGGCTGAAAGAAGCCAGTGGAAATGCTGTTAGTTGAGACAGCATTTTTGAATATGTGAGTGTGGTCACTCAGAAGACTTTCCAGGCTGATAGTGTCCTTATAATATTATATTCATACTTCTTCTAGTGTTTTACATTTTTTAGTGTAGAAACTGTAAAACTGCTAAAAGTTTACTCCCTAGTCTTGCTAATCTTGTTATGTCTATGATGATACTTCTTGCTACTTGCTAATCACATTACCTCTGCAAAGAAGCAGGTAAAATAATTGGTAGAACCTTTTTCATCAGTAGGTGAGAGAGATTGGTAACAAGGATTCACCCATCCTGGCTTTTATACATGCCTGGGGAGACAAGCATTTTTCTCTGTGGATGTTTTCTGTGTCCATCTCATTTAATATAATTTTATTATATTACATTCCCAGAGGAAATGACGTGCAAATAATGGATTAGATCCAAATCATTATAATAACAATGTGATTTCCCCTTCTCACCCCTTGAAGTTTTATTGTCTTCTGAAAGAAAACAGCACTTGACTCACAGCATATTCAGAACAACAAAAATTCACAATACAGGCAAAACTACTTGCAGAATTTTTTTTTTTCCCTGAGTGGGTAGATTTAACTTACCCTGTCTTCATGGCTTCTACCATGATTGTGGACTGTTGTGTTTTGGAGGTTTCCTTAATTGTAATCTACAAAACCATTCCAGTGGAAGGACAGTTCTACTCTGACAAGAGAAAAGATATAAAATGAATGCTTTATTGATTCCACAGCTCTCCAACACTGTCAAACTGAAAGTAGCTTCAAGATGGGCAAGATTTCATCTATACCGTGGGTAATTTCCTACACATTTTTTTTACAGCCATGTTTTATGTGATGACCAAGCAATTCTCTTTTTTTCTGGAGCCTGGGCTAGGTTTCCCTTTGTCAATCATTGATCATTCCAAATCAGTGATGTATGCAGTTCAGCATAACTTAATCAATACTTATTTTAAATTAAAAGTTTTTTAAAAATCATTTAAAAAGCATATTTATCCTCCATTACTACCAGATGCATAGTGGCACAAAAGGGTAAAGAAATGCAGGAATGCTGTCTTCATTTGCACTGGTAATGGTCATGCTAATTGGATCCTTTTCTGTGCAGCATATGTGTGTGTATACAAGGGTGCACACGCAGACCCTCGGGACACATATTCAGAGCCTGGCAGCTTGGTACATTGCTTCTTTCCATCATTTCCTTGTATGATCTGTGCCTGCTGCTAAATCATCATATTTACAGAAAATCATGGTACCAGTTTGCCTTGTATTTCGCTGTGAAAGCTGTAACTTTAAAATTATGCATCCTCTTGAGAAACTACTCCTTCCACACAGTCTGTTTGCAGCTAGCACATTTCAGTGAGAGGCCTGATAAATTCATTTGCTACTGTCTGCTTTTACACAAGTGGTGGGCTGTAAGCTCACTGACAGGGTCAATTTACAGAGAATTTTAGGTCCCTAGTTTTTTTTCCTAGCAAGGCAATACCCTCTGATGGTCAGCATATATGGCTGTTTGAATAATAATTATTCCTTCAGAGGATTTGTTTAATTCTTGTCCATTTTCTGCTCATTGTCAAAGAAGATAAACGGTGTTTTGTAGAGGGTCCAGGTCACCAGGTCAATTTTGTGTGGCAATTATTTTTTAAATAAAACAGACAGCATCACAAAACAACTTCCTGGGAACGTACACAACTGGTATTACTTCTGAGTAAACTTATGCTGTGAACATAAATCTCAACTGCAGGGCTGTTTGATACAGTTAGATATCTTTCTAAATAGTATTAATATTTACAGCAGTTCTTAAAAAGGAAACACCAGCAGTTTCAGTGAGATGTGCCTTGCATAGCTTATTTACCCCACAGAGAGATACTACCTCTATGGTTTAACACATGAAAAAATATTTCCCTGAAGGAAATGAACCCACTGTGCTCTGTGCTATGCAGCTTGTATACAAGCTGCTAGCCTGCAAACCAGCACTGGGTTGCCTTAGCAGTGCATTTCAGACACTGCCCATCACACAGACCAAGTCTAAGGCATGCAGTTTGTGTCCCCAAGGCAGTAGGACAGGCACAAAACTTTCCTGTTCTGAGCACAGGCTGCGGGAGTTTGTGAGTTACTCACCATTTCCTCTGCGTAAAGCAGTAATTTGGATTTTTTTTTTTTTTTTTAAAGATCTAATCAGCTTATGTTTTATGCTTTGTCTAGAAGTCAGTACTTACCTAGGGAGAGATAAATGTAGCCGAGTGCAGTCACTTCCCATCACCAGAGTGACTCCAAAGTTAGGTCTCTCCAGGTGCTTCCCTCTCTGTGAGGCTCCCGCTCACGGCAGAGCTCAGAATATCTTTTAGATCCTCACTGGGCAAAAACTTTCACTGGAACCGCCTCCAGTCGCTGGCCCTTGACAGACAGCAGGACAGGCCTTGGCAGAGCCGAGGGTGATTTGCCTTCGGATCCCCGTGACGTTCCTGCAGCTGATGAGTCTTCTGCTTTGTGAGCACTGCAGTCTGATGGGCTTGCATGCCTAGCTCCTGCCTGCACATTGCTCTCTGATAGCTTCTGGTAAAACTGCAGGTATCACTTATAATCTGTGATGACCTGGGTGATTTAGGTTCTCTGCTCTTTGCCTCTGTCTATCCCACTGTTTTATGCGAGTAGCTCCCTAAAGACACGTCCAGGGTGTCCTGTTCAGGAGGGTCTCTCAGCTGAAATCTCCCTAACTTTCATGATCGGAAAGCTGTGAAAATTGTCCTAGAGTTCATCCATGTGTAGTCCTTAGTGTCTGCCTGCACTTCTGTGTGGAAGTGACTTTGTGCTCCAGGTGAAGAGGGGCTTTTCTGCCAGTGTAATTTCTGGTAGCCTGGCGAGGCATTATAGTGAGTGTGACCTGTAAGTTTAAAGCCAGAGATGATTCTGCTAATTAAACCTTTTCTACGCAGTTTGGCTGTAAGTATGTGTAAGTGTACATATGTAAACTCTCACTTCCAAAGACAGGCAGAAGCTGCATCACCTCTTTCCCTGATTTGATTATGCGGCTCACCGCTGCTGCTAACGGATTATATTTGCAGCTTTTACCAGTTGCTCTTAGTTATAATTTAGTCTTGTTAGATGCTTGCTGTGATGCAGGCAGAGAACAAAACAAAGCAAGGCAATTTGTTATCAGATCATAATACTCTTACCTCATAAAACGCTTCTGATTATTACCTTTAAGTTAGTCAATAATCTGTTCTGATGCTATAATGTAAGTGGAAATGTGGCATCCAGAGTAATACGAGACAGTACACATGCACAGCAGACATTGTCTCGTCTCTAAAACATCACTGTATCCCTACTGCAATAAAATAGTTAATTTACATACAAACTCAAAGAAATTCTCTGATTCTTGTCAAGCTTTGAACATTTTAATGTGTTTGAAGTTCTCTGGGCACTGCTTCTGCCTTAATAAAAGACACAATTTACTGCAAGATAGGCAGATCCGAGTCTGGTACTCCTGACTGTATATTTCCTTCCAAATTAAGGTTACGTGTCCTGGTGAAAGTAAACAGATTTTGCATAGAATTAGAGGTTGTTTATGTAAATTTATAAAGTCATGTAACAATTAACAGTAATTAACCAGGCCTGCTAAAACTAAACTGAGAGGTGATGCGATCCAGTGTCATTGTGAAATAAGCTCTGAGACGGGAGGTTGAGTCACTGAGTACCATAGTGTGGTAAAGTAGGGTTTGACCTCCAGAGATAAAAGAAAAAAGGGAAAGCTTGAATTCATAGCAGGTTACTAGGGAAGCTTTTCAGAATTCAAGCATAAAGCACTGAGCTGTGTTTATGTTGGGTATCCTAAAGCAGTTTTTAGTTTGTGATTAGCTTTGGCTGGGACGAAGGTGAGGAGTCAGACTGAGTAAAACCATGATTTAGGCAAACCTAAAAGGTAATCCTAAACTCTACCATAATCCTAGCTGTAATTTCTAGCTGGTCTAGAGGAGGTTTGGGGCAAAACCACGTCTAGGAAAAAGAATTGGGCTGCAAGGCTGGAGCTAGAGTTGGGGCTTGAGTTCACAGAGGAGAGTGTCTGCAATGGGAAACAGAGCTGCTGTCCTCTGTTTCAGCTGGCAGGTTGGTGGCAGGCTAGGAAATTCCACTGTGAAAGGATGCAGGTGAGATCAGGACATGTGTTGAGTCAAGACTGAGGTGATGACTTGTGTCAGACTGACTTAAGAAATTATGCTAAATTCAGTTTCTGAGCCACCTTTTGCTCTGGGGCTTAAATGCGAGGTTGGGGAAAGGTTAACATTAAGGTTGGGGTACAGACTGGGATTTGCTTCTACTAGTGCCAGTAAGTGTTGCTGACAAGTTGGTTACACAGAGGTGGCCAGACTATGTTGGGTGTCAGTGCCAGTTTGTGTCACAGTGATGTTCATCCACAGGACTGGATGGTGTCACTAGGTTACGGGAAATCCTGGGTTGTACTTAAAATGAGTCTGCAAAAGAAAGAGTGGAAAAACTCAGATGCTAGCCTGTTTAAACTGATGCAGACTGTCCAGCACAAATCTACAAATAAAAGTTAGCAATGATGGGTATTTTTCAGGAGGCTGAGCTAAACAGTCTCCAAATATAATTTTCTTCTTTGAATTTGCTTGGATCTTGGCAAACATCGCAGCAGCACATATCCTACCGTTGCACTGAGTGCACTGACCTTTCAGCAATTTGCCTGTGTGTCAAGCATCGTATCCTTCTGGGCCCTGGGGAATCCCGGGATGCTGGAAGCAAACCCAAGTAAAAGTATAAAAAAATCAATGCTCTTGATTTCAAAGAACAGCAAAGACATGAATCAGTCACAGAGACGTCATTCCTTACTACCCTCCCTGTCATGTTCAGCCATAATTTCATTGGAAATCAATTTTAAGTGCTTAGATGGAGCTGCTTCTGACTATATTTTTCCCAAGTCCTTTGATGTTTTTCTTCATGCAAGCTTTAAAAAAAAGAACAAAGTTGGTGGCTGACCACTGGCAACTGATGAGTTAATTGAAGGCCCGTTTTGGAAGGAAGCATGCAGGCAAAAAAATGCAGCTGAGATAACTATTGCCTGGTCACTGGGCAAACTGTCCAGCCTGGCATCTAGCAATGGAGTCACACAGCCCTTGGGGAACAGCTGTTTCTCATAGTATTATCTAAAACTAAAATAAAAGGCAATGTTAAATTCTGTTGTCCATTACATGTGTTCTGTAAGCATAAGTTGTGGTAGACTTTGGTCTGTAATGCACTGCTGGTTACATGGTGAGGAAGGTCTTGTCGCTGTGTCAGAGAACTGAAAATCAAAAGGTCTAGGTTTCCATCTCTGCTACAGGCTTCCCGAGGAACTTTGGACAAATCATTTTTTTGTCTCAATGTTCCAAACTACAGAACAAAAATATTTCCACTATGAGGTAAATGCACAATTTTTTTGTAAAGAGCATCTTCTGCATTTTCTGGGTCTGCCAACATGTTACATGCCAGTATCCATCTGGGCCTGTAAGCCCCGGCATGAGATAGTTCACTTTCTTACCTGAAAATACATAATTTTCTCTACTTTTGCTCTGATGTTGTGCACAGAGGAAAAGAAAAACCATCAAAACAAATGTGTATAATCTACAGCAGTTTATGTTATACTGTGGTTTTGCTTCATTAGAATCTGTTAGGTGGATTTCATCACGTTTGGGGAAGCTGAGAGTCACTGCACTTGTGATGAGTGGATCTTTTTGGGTCAAATTATAGTCTCCTATTATGTCATATGCACATTGCACCTTACATGAAGCAATTTGCTTTATCATCAATCATTACAAGTAAAAATTCAATATAGAAGGAGTTATCATGCACATGGAGCATAAGGTTTTGTCGATAGACTAAGGGGTGATGCCTGTTTGGTGTTTGCCTTTGCTAAGAAGTATAATGCCTGCTTGCCAAGGATAAGCCCCAAAGGAATCACAAATCTAAAGATGTGTTTTTTTAAAGTATAATCAGTAAGAGACTGTGCTGTCTTGTAGGTGGTCATTCTGTGGTCACTCATAGGTGAATTGAGAACATACTTGATTCCTCAAGGACTTGTCAGGGAGAAGGACTGTTAAAATCAGCCATGCTACTCTGAAGCACTGCAAAGGGCATACTGCTCAGGAGTGTGGCATCAGGGAGAGAAGGAAGATGTTCAGATGAAGTACTGACGTACATCTTCCAGATGAAGTACTGCTCCTCCACTGATCTCGACTATGTAACTAGAGGTTTGTTTCATACAGTGCTTGACATTCCAGCTTCAAAACATTTTTTTCAGCAAAGACTATTGAAGACTTGAGGCTCTTTGTTTGTTTGAATAGTGCAGAAACCATTAACGTGTTTTGGAAGCTGGTAATAATGAGAAAGTATTTTGAAATTGTGCTTGTCCAGCAGAGATGATTTTGGAAAAAAAATTAACCTTGACCACCTGACCATTGATATTCATGGAAAGAAAAGATTAGGCTTTTAATAGTCATTAAAAAATAGCCTAAATGGCACAAAAATAACCTGGATGACTTTTCCGGGATAGGGTAAGGAGGCAACCTCTTTGACTTTGTATCTCTGTGGAGGGTCAGGTGAAGCTTAAAAGAACCTCACTGTGCTGAGCTAATATTTGTGGGAGCAGACCTCCAGGGAAGCTGAATTTTAAGGCAAGTTCAGTGATGAGTCTATGGAAATTCTCCTTCTCCAGTTAGTTTGGCTAACTTCACCTGCTGGGATCTTTGAGGAAGGGAGTGGTGCGTTCAGCATCCCTTGCAGTGCGTGTTACCAACCTCCCACTGTCAAGTGCACTGCCTGGGCTACAGGAAGCCCTCAAGGTGAGTGTTGTGTTAACCAGCAGAATTGTCAAGGCAGCCTCATAGAATCGATGCCCACCACCTACTTTTCTCTGCACTGGTCCATGCAGCACTTGCACTTTCCAAACATAAGCACCAGTAAGTTCAAGCTGCTCTTGAGTTTCTATATATACAATTGTATACATACATGTCACTCTTGCAATAGTATAAGTGAGTTTTGTGGGCTCAAATTCGACCACTGGTGAATGACAGCTTGGGCAGCCTCTAACTGCCAAAATATTTTTAAAACAAAGGATTCTTTCAATGTTTGACTATTTGCATGTTTTAACTGGGGCAGATGAAAATACATTGCTTCTTGTGAAAGAAAAATTGTTCATGACAGGAATACTAAAAACCACAAGCAAGTACTTACCTATTCCTACTGAAGAATATAATATGGGTCATCCTCTGTCATAAGGAAATCAAAGTCTTGCAAGCAAAAAGGAAACTGTATTTTAAAAAGGAGCTATATTCTACATTTTCTTCATATCACTGAAGCATACTGACAGAGAAGAGATAGTGTGGTGTGTGACAGTGCAATGAGAACCAGTGGAATTAAATTCTGTTTTATTCCTCTCACCATAAAATCACTAGGGAAACTGAGGAATGGTTATGGGCCAGGTGAACTGGGAGGGGGGGGTTTCTAACACATGCACGTGTAGAACTAATATTTTTCTCTCTGAGTTATATTCTGGTTATATTCCCCCCTAGGACAGACAAAAAAGAAACTTAAGTCTGGTCAAAGTTACATTGCAAATTTGTCATTGACAAAAGGTGCCTTTCATTTACACGAACACATCGCTGCAAGATTTCTGTGACTCAGCAAACTGAGGAGTTTGGCTGTCAGAATAAAATAGTCTCTCATGGCACAACGCCAGAGTTCAGTGTGCTTTCACTTAGTGTTATCAGAATCTAAAGTCAATAAAATTTATAGCAGCAAAATTTTCCAGCACGTCCATGACCTTGCTGGAGAAAGTTGTGCATGCAGCAGTGCCAGCAAATGTCTCTCATTGTTCAGAGGTTGAGTCCTCACTGTGCTTTATACCTAGACTACCTTTTGTACGGGCAGAAAAGGATGGAGTTTCCTGACATTTTAAATTCTAGCCTTATGACGTGGTGCAATACATTATACATTACAAAACCACTGAATTGGTGTCTCCATCTTGCTTTATCAAGAAGTGCAAGGCAACAGCTCTCTATAAGAACTTTGAAAAGGGATAATTTTCTTGTCTGCTAGGGTAAGTAAGAAAAAACTTCAAGGTGCAGAAATCTGGCTTATTTTTCTGGACACCCTGACTATTGCTTTCTAGCTGGAGTAAGTTCCATTACTTTATTATGAGCCCAGTCCTGAGGTTCATGAAGGCATTTGTAAATTTTCTGAAAATATTCAGAAGAATTAATATGTAAATTCAAGAAATCCTATTCACAGGTTGCACAGCCTAGAGACTGCACACTTTTTCACTTCAACAGTCTGATGAAACAGACCCTGAATGACCTTGCTTTAGGCTTCACAACATTGGCTATGGCTCACTGATGGGGTTTCTAAAGCTTCCCATTATCTGGATGCTCTGTGGTCTCAGTATTCTGTTCTTTTTCTCTCTCTTCTTAATAGGATGATTCCCCTCTCATCTTAATAGGATGATGACTCCTTTGTTTTCAATAGATCTAATACATTGCTCACAAATCAATTGGTGAAAAATGTCATCCCCATTTCTGCTGTAGAAACACTGCAATGGATGCTAGTGTTCTGCTCTATGTTTTTGGAACCTTTCCCATAAAGCATTTAATTATGTTTTCTCTTTCCCTGATTATCTTCACCCTTATCTCAATCATTTTTTTTAGCTGGTTCATCTGTCTGTGTAAACTAGATAGCAAAGCTGCATAATCCTTTGGCTGGCAACACTGTTCCATGTTAAGGGACCACTTGTTTTGTAAATGTTGAACCTGGGTCCCGAAATGCATTCTGATTAGAAACTGTGCTGTTAGATATTAACAGATGATACGTGCCAGAGCTTGGCATCAAAAAGCAAAGACAAGAATTAAAAAAGCACCAACCTGCTTGTAAATTCTCTTGAAAAGCCCCTGAAATAAGGTGGTCTCTCAAGTAGAAGAGCACAAAATTTCTGTGAGTAATAAAGGCAATTAATATTCAAGTGCAAACCCACCTTTCTTAAGTTAAGCTATTGCAGCAATTGACCTATTTATCACCTCGGACTGAAACAAACCAGATCTGGTTTGATACTGTCTGGTGGAGAAAATAAAATCTCATTTTGCAGATAGGATTGAGTGAAAAAATATGGCTTCAGAACACAGTATAAATACAAACATCCTCTTCCGAGTGACATTATCAGATACATCTGTTCACCCAGGGCTATTTGTATTCAGCAGCACTATGCCCACTTGGTCCATGTGGTTTCAGATGCACTCTGAAGGAAGATTATACAGAATAAATAGGATCTGTGCTACCACTGAATGCACGACCAGAGAACAGCAGTACTTCAGAATTAGATACTGCAATAGTTTTCTTAAGATCTACCTTAACTTGAGATACTTTGGTCTATAAAATGAGCTATAAAAATAATTTGTGAGCTGTAAAAATAAATTTAAAGGAATTAAAGTGTATTGCTCTTTGACAGCATAAATACATGGAATTATTTTTCCTAACCTGCTGTTCTTTCCAATACCTCTTCAGATCAGACGCTTTCTGAAAACTTGGGTTTTCTTCTTACATGAACAGGAACCAAACTATGTGAGAGCAGAATTCTATATTGCAGTGGGATTGGACAGATTCAAGATAAAGGAAAATTTGAGCCTGTAATTAAAACATGCAAGACAAAATAGTGTTAAGCAATTCCCGATGTCATTTTCATTTTCAAATGACAGGTAATGTTCCAAGTGGCAGATGTTTGGAGACCTCCCCATTGGGAAGTTTACATCTACGTCTGTATTTATTGTTACTTTGTCTTTTATCAAACTAATGTCAGTTTCAGCAATGGAAAAAGAAAATGTTATATAGTAATATAAGCACAGCACTTAGCTATGTGCCTCAGGAACCCTCATTTCCATGTCTGAAGAAGTTGGGATAATAGTACCCAAGAAAGAATTATCATTATTAATGCTTCATAATTTGAGTGCTGCTTTGTCAGTTAGTGATCTCTCCATTTTGAGTGGCAGGACAGCAGTCCTGTGGGCTAAGCTCTAGGTTAATATTATCACCTGGAGACTCGCTAAAATGTTTTCTCTTTCTGCTTCTTTGCTAGTGTGGTGAACGACACTTTAGTTTGAAACCACTCATTGCTTTCCAGCCCATTTTATCTTTTAATGTGAAGGCTCTATGTATTCATGGTCCTCTAACACAGGCGTTGTGGACCATATTTTCAATGCTGTAAGACTCAGCAGAAAAAGCTTTGCTCCTTTTAAATTTTCCTTTATTGGCACAATATTGTTTCCACATGTCCTTCCCTTTTCACAGCTCTGTAACCCTGCTCCTCTTTAACCTCATGCAAAAAAGCAGAGCTGACACGCATAAAAAGGCAAGGCATTTCTTTCTTATTTGCACATTAGTACTCATATGTGAAAGTGCCTAGATGTGCTCTGAGATCTGCATTTGTAGAACTGCACTGATAATAAGAGCTTTGGGATCAGTTAAAAGGCCCAATTTTATTTTTAATAAATCTTAACTGAGTAGAAAAGTGAACTCTTTAAGCCTGCTATAAAAGATACCGTTAATTGCAAAGATGACTGGTTGAGTGTATGGATTTAACAATGTGACTGGAATAGAGTTACACCTGTGAGAAGAATAATCCAGAGTGCAGGGAAACACAGCTGTCTGCACACTGTAGAGTTATTTCCTGGTCACTATTCTGGAGCAGTGTTTATCCAGGAGGGAAAATAGTGGATGTATCAGGCCCTCAGCTTCCACTAATAGAAATATTGGTGCCTAAGACATGAAGGGAAAAATGAAGTTAGAAATGAGCTAGTTGTATTACCACCAAATCCATCATCTTTCATTAACCAAGAAAACGAAAAAATATTGCAATAATTTCTAAAAACTTCCATTAGGCTGTCACTAATACGTATCTCTTAACAGGAGATCCAGTGTGACATGGAACAACAAAAAAGTAATGTCATGAAAAGAACTATGGAAGATGTGATCCTTCTCACAGACCTTTTGATAGCTAAGATATAGTCCTCTATAATGAAGCGAGTCACTGTAAGCTCCCCTTAGGGTCTACAGAAGGAAAAGGGAACCTTAGAAGTACAATTCATCTGACCTATTTTAGATCTCAGCTAAAGAGAAGATGAATTGCATTGAGTGATGTGAATAATTCAGATGCAGATAAGTACATTGTGGCCTTCATAAATTGACATCTGTGTGGATGGGTTCCCAGAGCAGCATCTAGTAAATAAGCCAGTTTAAAAAGCTTTGTAAATATTAATAACTTAATTTTCCTTCATAATTACTGTTAATGTATTGATAATTTTTTCCCCATTTCCTGTCCTATGCTTCAAATAGAATCAAAATGAAAACACTTTAGGACTAATTCTTGCAACAGCTCTAATCAGGGAGATGTTTTTAGGAGGCGCTTATGAGGAGATCTACAAATGACAGGCACTGTGATTCAGTGACATCGCTGATGCTCTGCCATGGTGAGACTCCTAGAGCAAATGCTGCTTTAAAATGAGTCTGCTTAAGAATGTGAGAACCACTACGGCAACCTAAAAGGCACGTATATGACCCTGTAGTATCCAACTGCCTCATTTAACACAGGATTACCTCAAATGCATCTCACTTTCTGCATTCAGAACTGTGTGTTATGGGAGGCTGAATTAGGAGACTGTCTTCATGGGCCCCCATGTACTTGGTGGAGAGAGATGGAGTAATTGCTTTTAGGGCAGCTACAGTGACTCAGAGCAAAGAAGCCTCCTCATCCAGCCATGCCTCTCTTTCTCCCTTGCCTTCAGAGTGCCTGGAGAGATGACCCTCTCGGCATGGAAGTGATACAAGAGCTACTAGGTTAGATTCTTAAAGAGAGGGTGCATACTCTCATCTTTCCTCTTCCCCTCCCCTGAACACTAGTAAATTCAGAAAAGGACTTCTATCTCTTTGAATTGCAAAAGATGATAAGAAATCACAAATTTCCTATAAGAAAATCATATTTTGCAGCTATGAAAAAAATAATCTCAAATAAATCTGCATTCTTTGTCAGGTTCTACTAAATAATTAGATGATGTATGTACCTGGGAATGTCAATAACATCACTGTATATCAAAGTTCTTTACAAAGGATGTAGCTATTGTTATCTCCATGAGGATGCAGAGGATGAAGGGACTTTTACGAGGTTACTCAGAAAGGAGCAGGAAATCCGGGTCAAACCTTTTACAATGTTCTGGCCACTTGGCAACACCACTAGGATTCTTTTCCCTTTTTTTCCTGTAACCAACATGTTCCAATGCAGCTATTCATTCCATCCATATTCAACGGCAGTTGGAAAGGCAAAATAAGAAATTGCATATAGACTTTGCATGATAATGTAGCCACTGGCTTAAATTGAGCACACAGAAGCCAAGCCAAGATTGGAGAAAAATGTGCCCTAAAGAAAAGTTTGAACTTACTTAACAGTAAACTGCCTCGGTGCCTGTGCAGGGATTGAGGATTACTTCTAAAGCTTGTTCCTAATTCTCACTGTCACTAGCTCCCTACACAATAATCTGTCTTGCCTGAATTGTCCTTGCTAAAACCAGAAGAGCAAGCTAACATAAACACCTGCATTGCCATACCAGTTTAGGCCTATGGTTTTTAGTCCAGTGTAATGTCTCTGACAATGGTCCAAGTAAGAACATAAGAAATGGGGAAATATTTAGTGGTCATTTGAGCTTCTCCATCATTCAGGCAATCATTGGATTAGGAACTCCTGATCTGGACCATGCAGATCATGTGTTTAATAGTCCTTTAGGGACCTGTTCCCAGTCGCTGTGTTTAATCCCTTTTTCAGATCCATTTGTACATTGGGGCCGCACAAAGTCCTGTGTAATGTTGTGGTGAATGTAACACTTTTCCTGTTTTATCAGCATCCGCTGATCAAACCCCCCCTACTTCTTTTGCTATGAGGACAGTGCACAACCACTCCCTATGCATTTTGCCTATGCCGTTGGTGGTTTTGTAAATTTGTCTTGCATACCCTCAATCTCTTTCCAAACTGCAGTGCCTGGCCCATTTTACACATCCTTTAGGGAAGCTGTTTCATATCCCTGTATGCTTTCTAATGCTGTGATGTTGCCTGCATGTAGAAAACCGTTCTGAATTTCTGAATAAAGAGTGCTGCATAAGAGCGAGAGAACAGGTTTTGTTGCATGTTTTGGTTTTTGTCAGGGGCAAAACATTTGAGTATTGTGTCTTCTGTGCTCTGTGAATCTGTTACTGGTAGCAAGCTGTGACAGCTATTAAATTTCTAGTTCAGTGGTAAAGATGTTAGCAAAGCTATTAGAAGAATTCTGTTGCAGCTTGGGGAAAAAACAGAGTAAGCAGTATTTTCAATGAGATTCTTTGAAGTGTCTGTAGTTTCTTAGGCATGTATGATTGTTTTGGCCCGATGTTTATCATCCTTAATATAAACATAAATTTTAGGCAAACAAAATATTTTTGTCCCTTGAGAAAGAAGGCCATTTCACATTTAGAAAGTGTGGTTAGCACTATGAATGAGTATTAGAAACATCTCTAACAGAGAAGTCTCTTTCAACAATTTGTATGTGGCTTTGGGGAAGATTTCTTGTCTGTTATCACCGGACTTTTCTCATATGCTTTGTCTTACTCCTTTCCTCCTCTGCTCTTGGACTTTTCTCCAGGGTTAACCTTCTCACTTCATTTGTCCTGAGTATCACCAGTACTTTATTTTGAACAGTGAGATAAAGGTCAGAGCATGCTACTAAGCTGTTTGCAAAGATCTTTTCCACTGTCATCAGACCTCAGAGGCAACATGTGGGTGTACATGCGGTCATGGCATTGCAACATTTCATTCAGGAAGCTCGCAAGAATGTGGTTAAGATTTCCTCTTGCCCTTACAATTCCCAGTCATGAAACTTCTCTATGGGATTTAATTAAAGAGGGCATCAAAACCACGTAATTGTCTTAGGAATTTTTAGTTCCACTTCACCTTCCTAAATACTTTACTCACTCTGAAAACCAGTTATACTTTTAAAAACACTTAGGGGATGGCAGGGGCTTTCTACCACGGCCCACCTCATGGCTTTGGTACCAAAGCTAAGTGATTCCAAAGAATTTTTCTGAGCATCACTTACAACATACCCCAAGGCCTCAACTGCCAGGATGCAAACCAGGCATATCCAATGGCCTTTAAAATAAAATGCTACTGATGTCAGACATCTATGTTGTTTATGATAATATGATTATCATAAAAGGCTCAAATGGGATTTCCTTATTTCTGACATCAGACAGCAAAGGGTGATTTGCCAGTACAGAAATTATTTCCATTGGCGTATTTGCTACCCACTCTCTTACCTACTTTACAAAACCTTCCTGTCTAAAAGGGAAATTCCATGTTTACCCGCTTAGGATAGGTTTTGAGGAGACTATGGAGACTCTTTTGAAAACTCATTAATTAGGGGAGCAGCTCCAGACTTCTGAAATATAGCCTTTTTATCCCTTACCTTTGGCTTTAGGGAATTAGCTGAATTCATACAAGTGACATGACTGGAGAAAACCCCATGTAATGAAGGGCTCTTTAATCCGATAGATTATTCTGGTGGGTTTTCCATCATTTTAAGCCTTAAACCCAAGATAGGATTTCTTTCTCAGAGATAATGAAAATGTGTGGCCTTCATTGTAAAGCTGATGATGATGATCTCCTCTGGCTTTGAAACTCATGAGTCACTGGGATTCTTGTTCACAGCAAACACCACTTGCAAACATGACTGATATCCACAGAGTTCAATCCCTGAATCATCTGTGCATGTTGCTTTCTAAAAGTCCTCTCTCTGGTGATCTATTTTGTGGGAACTAATTTAACATCTAAGGGTAATCGCAGAATTGCTAGGGAGAAAATTAAACATGGCCATAGATGATTGACATTGTAATTGGCTTCATAAAAAAATCTATTGCTGCGTAACCTAATTCATCTTGAGAGTAAAAATAAAAAGTTCATAAAGGTATCCAAGAGAAAAGTTTAAACAGAGCAACACAAAGTAGTTAGTTTCCTGGTAAATATATCTAGTTCCTAATTTATGTGACTGGTAATAAATAACAGTAACAAGATAGCAAGGAATAAGAAAGATAAAAAATGGGAAACATTTTATTATGTCAATTAGGAATAATACTCTTAGTTATTTGGTATAACTGCTGTTACTTGAAGATATAGGCAATATTGTGTTTCTGATAGTTATCCTTCTGAGATACATCTCCCAGAGTCAGTGCTGGTCCTCTATAGTGATACTGACTGCTTTAAATGAAAAAGTGGTTGGGTCAGACTTGCCACCAGCCAGATGTTAATTACAGATGAGATTAAGTATGATGTGACCTACAAGAAATGCAGAGAATAAGGTAATAGCATACTCGGTCATCAAATTAATAGAAGATAGACAAAATGGTGGCAATTGTAAGAAAATAAATAGGCCAGAATCACTGGCTTTGGTTACTGAAAATATGTTACCTGGGGGGCCTGTGGAGAGTATGATTAGAGAGATCCCTAAAGAGAGACGGAAGGCCAGATGAAAACAAAAAATGCACTGAGATGCAAAAGTGTGGGTTAAATGCTTGGGGTGGAAAAGGTATGAAAAAAAATGGATAATGAATAGTACATCTGTAAGAATCATGGCTATTCTCTTTTGGTTTAGGTTTGTGATAAAGTATTTCTTTTCTTATGTATTTCTAAAGGGCCTTTTGCTATTTTCCTTCGTGTTTGTGGGATACCTGAAACATTTACAGTTTCACTGGCTATGGCCTTACAAAGACAGTAACTCAGTCTTTCTCAGAGATGCAGGAACCATCTTATTTGCTTATTAAATAATGTCTTCCAAGTTCTTGGAACTGTGCTGAAAATGGTATTTTACATAATCTACCAGGAGGGTTTTCAGGCTGGCGTCACAAGCAGGATCTGGTTAGAAATTCCAGTATGCAACATGCAGGAGACAAAATCCTGGGCCAGGCCAATGGTATTCTGCCTCTATTAATGCCTGATTTTTTTTAAGGAAAGTGCAGGAAAAACTTTTTAATCTTTTGAACCTTTTAGGCTAAAAGTTCATTATTAGCCAAATGCAGAGAAAGATACAGTTCAAAGTTCTATGCAAATCAAAAAATCAAAATACCTTCATGTTAATTTTTTCCAGGTCACATAATGGAAAATTCACTTGCTATATCAATCCAGATCGGATTTCATGTAAGTTGAAAATAAAAAGAAAATAAAATTTTGAAGGCATTCTCCAAATTCTGTACAGCTAGTGAGTGACTTCTAGCAGCAGTCAGATTTGTTAACACATTTCTGGGATATTCATTCCTGAAAAGAATCAGGAAGACCTTTCTCCCATAGGGACATCCCAGCTTTGCTGGGACTACCACATTGGACTACACAATAGCTTCCACAGCCATTATGAGAGAAGTGAGGTACCAGTGTTCCTGGGAGCAATGTTGGAAGAGTGAAAATGTATGTTTCTTTGTATTCGCAGGGTGCTTTTCATTCAGAATGATTACAGTTCAAACGCTGCAATCATTCTGTTCCCATCTAAGACACACCCTGCTGCTCAAAAACTGTTATTAAATAATAACGAAACAAAACAGATTAGGGCATGCACCAGCACAGCTCAAGGGAGTTCTTTTAAATATTTACCCCAGTGTATCACAATCCAGATTGTAAAGGTGGAACTGAAAGTACTGCAGATCTGTAGGATGCAAGGTTTTAAAACACAAGATTCCACACAGAGTAAATGATTTTTAAAGGATGAAGTTTAAAATGAAACTTGCCTTCAGAGTTTAGGGGACTACCCCCAAAAGTAAACCAAGTATTTTTTGCACAAAAATTGCTATAAATTCTTGGACACCACCACTGGTGCTCAGGGACTGACATTCAATTAGATGAAATAATTCTCTGCATGCTCACAGTTCAACATAAGAACTGTCATATTGTATACACACATACATTCTCTCTTCTAATGAATTCCCCATAGAAATCTTTTTTTCCTCAATAATTCATTAATCACAGCTGTGTAGAAGGGCTCTCATTTGGAAGTAAAGGGGCATATTTTCCTTCAGATCAATGACCTGCGTGGACCTAAAATTTGTAAATATATTTTATGCAGAAGTTCAGGAATTATGTTGAAGTTGTTATAGTTAATATTTCCATTCTTCCAGGGAAGAACTGCTCCCCCTTGCTACATCTGTACAACTCTCAAAGCAAAAGTGGGATGCATTGTATGATGAGTCTTAATGCGTGCAACAAGAGGTGCACACATGATGTATGTAGGATGGGTTGTGATTTATGTCTCTTGTACGGCAGAATTGTTCGTGTCATGTACAGTGGCTATTTGCCCAGAATTTCTAGGTGGTTTTTGTTAGCCAAAAGCTTGAAAACCCAGTGGAACCAAAGTGTAGGTACAATAGAAAGAGCAATTAATTGCTGCTCAGAAATAAGTCTGGAGACCCAGCCTGCCCGGAGCTGCCCATATCAGGCAGCTCCCTACAGCACTGCTGTAAGCTCTTCTACGGCTGCCCCTGCCTAGGACCAGAGGATGTGCTGCCACACCGAGCCCTTTCCTTCCCGTGTCCTCTCTTCCCCATCGGTAGATTACATCACTTGCATCAGATGGCTTAAACCCAGCTATGAGTAAGAAATGGATGGATCAAACAGAAAGGGAAAACCAAAACTTTCATTTGGCACATCATTTCTTTCTATGTGAACCTCTTGTGTGGCCTTTTTCTTTTGTCTCTAAGTGGCTTCTTCCAGGAACATTTAATCACAGTAAATGCTCTCTCCCAGGAGACCAGACACTGTGCTTTCAGAGGTTCAGGGAACCAGTGTGTGCATATAAGATTTCACTCCTGTTGTTCAATTTGCATTGTTCAGGATATTAATTTAATTTTAGATGCCTCACCAGAGTCAGGGAAAAAACCAAACTCTCGCTAAATTAAATTAGCTGATAGCAAAAGCATCTAATGTGCAGCAAATGGAATTGCATTTTGCTTACATTCAACTAAATTAACATTCAGATCTCTGAAGGTTAAGAGGTGTATTATTCAACACATCACCAATATAAAGCTTGCTTAATAACGATATTTTGATTATGTTTTTCTAATTCAGGTCTGGCTGAATGACAATATGACAATAGTATTTGACAATAGTATTCGCCTGAGAACTAAAATTGGTCTTAAATCACGTTTGCATTTATTCCTCTGTATAAATATGAGATTTTAATTAAACAGACACCTCAATTCATTCTGTTGTATAAAATGATTTTCTAAATTGAACTCAATAAAAATTGCTTTACTGATGATAGCAAAGTAATAGCTTTAAAAATTTCTGCATGTGGTTAGGAAACTGAGTTGGAATGTGAAAACTTGGTGTCAAGCAGCATTGCACAGAGGATACTGCTAGTTTAGACCCCCCGTTAGCATCCTCAGTGTCAAAAAGGACAGGTTTGTCTTCAAAGCCATTGTTGGTGCCCTGAGAGCCACTTCGGGACTGCGGGCTCTCCCCACACTGTGTCACCTCGTGGGTCCTGGCTGCCCAAGGCCAGCCCAACTCCATGGCAGGGCTGACCCCATCCACTGCATCAGCATGCCTGCTTGCCCGCCGACAGCAGCCCCACTCCTGCTGCTGACAGGGAGGATCGGCAGGGGAACATAAGGATGCGGATTGGGCTGCAGATGACATGTGGTGGGACAACAGACCCAGCCTGGTGTTTGCAGAACGAAGGCAGGAGTGACAGACAAGTTGGGACCATACCCAGTACCTGGAATGGGTGTGAGAGGAAAGGTGTCATGTACTGGTATCACATTGGAGAAAATTAGTCTGAAAATCATGTGGACTTGACTAAAAGTCACAGTAATCTGGGACGAAGGAAAGGGATTGAGCTTGGATGTGCTGCTCAAGAAGCTGCAAAGTGCAAAGACGGCTTGGATGTGTGACTAAATGAAAAGGCTTGAGATAACAGGTGATCCTGGACTGAAGGCACTGGAATAATCCTGATGACAGGAGAGATGCCGGGAAAGGCACGCATCTGTGCTAGTTTGTTACAACACAGGCTATTTATAACTAGGGGGAAAAGAGGAAATGGAAATTACTAAAACGATGACTCTTGTGAAACTTCCAGTTAAGCAAGGTTGTGCCTGACCCATATTTGGTTGGGTTACCTGAGCTGCTGAAGGACTGGTTGGATCCTGGAACACGTATTTTTACTTGAAATTCTGAACACTTGCAGATAATGAAACAACCATCTGCTACTGGTGGAAAACTACAGCACTTTCACCCAAGCAGTAAATAAAAGTTAAGTCACTAAGCAAAACAAAGCCTTGGAGAATCTGTACAGTTAAAACTTTCTGAAGGTTTTGTATATGTTGCCAAGTATCAGATGTTTGGGATGATAATAACCAAGGGACTAGAGATCAAAACATTTCTTTATTTTTTCATTTTGCTTGCTTTGTACATCTGGGAGTGTCAGGGTACTAATAGTCCGTTCCGCTACATCACCGGATCAGTTACTTAATGCTCACCGTTCAAAACCACATCTGATTAACAAACAGCAGAGAGCAGTTCTGTTAGCACATCCACATGCCTTTGCACACCAGAGATTTTCTAACACAGCTACAGAATAATTATTCACAGACTTAAGTGAAAGCCAGCAATCAGAAAACCTTTTACAAATTAGAGAATGAACTGCAAAACCCACACAAATTGCAAGGGACCTTAGGCCAAATAGTATTATTTGTAATCATAGCCTAATTTTGTTGGATCAGTTTCAATTTTTTTAACATCCTTACATCAGTTTTATCTGTCAAAACTTTAGTAAAATTAAATACTGATCTTCAAATCTTCAAAACCAGATGCCATACAGCAGGACGAGAAGGAAAGTGACACACAAAACAAATTCCAACATAAGGTGTTGGAGGAATGTATCAGTTTGGATTAAGTAGTAATGCCTAAGACCACCGCAGGTGCAACTTCCTAAGTAACTGATTTCCCTGTTTCCCAACACAAATGGAAAACAAAAACTAGAAAAAAATGAATTAAAATCTAACAAAAGCATGGATTTAATAGGAAACAAAACATTCTTGTTTTGAGTATTTTAAATCTTTCTGAATTGGAATAAATTTAGTAATGCAATGTCCTGTCAAAAAAAATAAGTAAATTGTTTTTCAATCTGTCATTTTTGCTTTTTTAGCTGAAATGATCTAAGGAAACATCCACTGTATTGTGCTTGCTTTTAAAGTGTTCTGATGAAATCCAAATATTAGTAAATATTTTCTGGAGATTACTTTGATTGCTGCAAGAGCTCTATTTAGCTTTTTCACAAAGCTTCTTTTATAAGGTCAGCCAGTCTCTTGAAGGCCTGCAATGACACAAATACAGTTCACGTTTATATTCCAGCATTACTTAAATAGGCAACATATGAAGCCTGTAAAGCTACTAAAAACCTACCCTAACCATATACAAACTCAGTATTTTATACTGTGAAATTCTGCTGATATTCTCAGTTTTCTTTTTACACCATGTATGGGCTTCAATTGGACAAAGCTTTCACTTCTCTGATAGAAAATAAAAGGCAGACAGACAAATATATATTGATGTTCAAAGGTTATTCAGAGTTCAGATGGAACTAAGCAGTTGTACTGTTAATACAAGTAGTGATCCCTTTTAACTTAATATAAGGGCCTAGAGGCTCCAAAGGTGAAAGAAAAGGAAGAACAGTTGAGTGGGGAAGCATATAAAACATACAATTTGACTGTCAATAGTGTGATTATGAATTACATTTACAAAGAAGAAGGAAGAAATGGAAGAAATACAGAAGAAGAAATAGAAAGGCAATAGAAGTGCTTATCTGTTACAAACCTTTATGGCTGAATGAAAGTACAGCTACAGATACTGAACTGTTTCAAGCACCTGAATCAAACAAATATTACATCTGCGCAAACAAATGTGTCCTATCTTTCTTCCCACTGATTATACAGATACAGCCTAATAACACCCAAAATGTTCCTAAGATACATAGAAGATTAGTATCTGAGAAATGAAATGCAACATATATGTGAATTGTATAAAAGAAAAACAATAATCTTTTGTATAAAGAACTGACAACACACACACGAAAGAAAGCAGGCAATTCAATCTCAGGAATGGAAAGTCTGGAAAATAAAAGATACGTGATGCCTGCTAATGCTAAAACAAATAGCAAAACTTATCCTGAATTCAGTAAAGCCTTTATGAATAATGTCTGGGAGGATGAGGTGTGAGATGCTCTAAGATACACAGAAAAATTTTAAGTGGTCCTAAAAATTTGGTACCTTTCAGGTCATGTGGATACGAGTGCCTTGCGTAAGAAACAGCTAATACTGTTTCAAAAGTACCGCTTAATCACCACGTACTAAAAAAAATACACTAACATTCAAGAAAACACGTAAGTAAAAATAAAGGAGCATTATTATGTGAGAAACTGTCTTGATAAGAACATAAAAAAATCTCACTTACCAGATCCATCTGGGCTGGAGAAGACAGAGAGAAGGAGGCTCTGACATAAGAACTAGGCTCTGAACTATTGATATTGAACGCTCCTCCAGGAACCAGTAACACCTAAGAAAAATTGATTAGCCACCCAGTTATCACCACTTCTACAGTTTTGAAACACTATGTTAAATTTGAGAAGGCTCACTGCTAAAACACTGGTATCAGACCATGGCTTAATATATTTCTTCTCTTCAGAATTAGAAGCCAAAAATATGCAACCTGGAATCAGACTTTTCGTAACAAAATCAAAGGGCTCTTTGGTTTTGGTTACCTAGGCTAGTGGGTTACCAGAGCTGGCTTATCATCACAATATTTAGAAGCACCAGCGAGGTGGGATGTAGTTTACTTGGTACACAGTGCTGGCTCTCATAAACTGTAGAAAGAAAATCTCAATTTCTTTTATCAAAAAGATACAGTGGACAGCCATCATTCATATATTAATATTATGTTTATAGTATACATGACACTGTACTATATTATAATGGTTTAAATTTAAGTAAGCTCATTAAACACCTACATTTGAATACAGACATGAAAATATTTTATTAGTGAGTCACTATGTGACAATGCCTGACTTGCAGACTCAATGATGGTGCACAGCAAGTTCCTTGCTTTTTCATGTGTGCGTATATGTGTGGATAGATGTGGTAAATATATTTTATTTTTCCCTCATTCCTTTAATATCATAAGCCATTAAACCCTAGGTCATACTTCTTTCTGCAAAGCTTTTTCCATGATCAGCTGCTGTGTATCAGAAACACCCTTAATTTTGATCCATAAGAACATGCCAGCAGCAGGAGGGTACCATTCAGCCAAGTCTGGGGAGAGAGAGAGAGAGAGAGAAAGGAAGGGAATCAAGAAAGAAACTTCTGCTCCATCTCTATGCTCCACCTCTAACTGATACATCATAGATTCAATGATGTTATACATTTATTGCTCCAATGAACTCAAAGGGAATGATGGCCACAGAGCCAGGATGCCACTTGCCAAATTTAAAGTACTCCTAATCAAATCTGTGTGGACTTATTGCACATGTGCTAGTATCCTTAACACTTTTCGTGAAAGTGATTGCTCTGAATTACAGAAGTCCCAAACGTTAACAAACTATATTTGTTGACTACTTTCAGATCAAGTAAACAATCTAAAATAATTTTTCTGATGCAGTTTCTCCTAATATCACATTGGCTATCAATACAATTTAAAGTGTAGCAAAGCACAAAACTTTTTTCCTTTAAGTTACAGCCATTATAGATTTTTCCCCAAAGGAAAGGAGAGCCTAGGAGTTATGAGGAGGATGGGAATGCTTACAGAGGATTTACGTCTTAAATTATATATGCAAACTTACTGTATACCTTTTGTTGACCTAAAATTATTTATCTCATTTTGGACATATTTTTGAAGAAACTATTTATTTGACATCTTCCTCCAGCTCTTCCTCAATGTATTTAACCATTACATATCTACAAAATAAAGGTCTGCCTTCCATAATACTATGGTTCCTATTACTAGAAAATGTGAAGACCCTATAGTCTTTCACATGAGTATGTTCTCACAATACACTTTAGGGTAGTCCAGTGCTATGATGCCATTTTGATACTTGGAGAATTGAGACAAAGAGGGCCTCCTGAGGTCAACAACCCATAGTTGTTCAGAGCCATGTAGAAAAAGAAGGAATACTTCATATATAAAAAAATGGAATTAGCAAGAGTAAGTACATTAATGATTGTGTGATGTCCAAGTACCCATGTCCCATGGAAGTATCATCTAAAGTAGGTGGGCAGCTGCTATTGCTGATTCCACTTAGACTGACTAAAAGGAGTGAGTCACTGTAATTGCATTACTGTTGGTCAAATTCTTTCTATGCTCTGTGATTAACCACAAAAGAGGACATTTGAAATTGATTTCTCACAAAAAAAAAGATTATCACTACGCTATATTGATTGTTTATATATTTTTTTAAATTAAGACCACTAAATCTGGTTATTTCAGACAGAGATTTTAAACATAGAAAGTGTAAGAATATAGTGGAGTGAAATATATGCTCTTTGTAAAACTGCTTTATACAGTAATGTGGTGAACTTTTTTCTCATCACCATCTCCTTGTCCCACCACAAAAGCACAAACACGGCAGCACTAAATAATTTGTCCTAAGCTTAGTATTTAATGTCATTGATTTGCTTATAATGCTTATCTGTCACTTCAGTCAAGAGATGAACTTTAGTGATTTTTCTTGAACACAAAGATGATAAATAGCTAGAAAAAAACCTAAGTAATTAGCTGTGTTGCACTCACTGACCTTTTAACCACCGGTCAGCAGCAATGAGCATTGCATCCCGCTGGGTCCTGTAGAACTCCACCACTCTGAAAGTAAATTACCAATTCAAAGTCATGATCCCATAGCGCTTCAGAGTCCATTTGTTTCCAAAGGCAGAAACAAAGCTTTTCTGCTTGAACAATCTAAGTGTATGTTTAATGGAAACATGAGCATATCCTCGATGAGCACAATAGAGCATACTGTGTGTATAAAACTTTGTATATGTATCAGGGAAGTCTTCAGCATGTCTCCAGCAAAGCACTGATTAACCAGAGGAAATGTCTGTGTGGCTACTGCTGAAGCTTTACCTATGTCATGGAAACCCTTTATCTATTATAACCATTCTATTATATTAGTGGGTACAAGCCCTGTTAGCAATATTTACCACACAGGCATACTGCACAAACAGACATACTGAAGAAAATGCAGGACTTCTACATATGCAAAAGCATAGACTGGATATTTATGCATTTGGGTTAAATTTGTGTAATAGGTACATATGGAAATATTTCACAAGGTAAAAAGCAAATCATATGATAAACCTGTCATGCTTATTTGACAGCTTCCCCATTTCTAAAGTTTTGAACCTATCTATCTCCTTTCACACTTTGAGTAAAACTTGGAAATAATTCAACCTCTTACTGGGGAAAATGACCCTAACCCAAGCCGCAACATGGACAAGTCTTGTGCAGTGGCTTTTGTTGGTATAAAATGAGATAGCTATGATTCTGCAACAGGAGACAGGAGAGAAATGGCTGATACAGAGCTCATAAATCAGATGCAAATGTGTTCCCTTCTCTGCAGAGAAACTATACTTAGTAATTTGCATAATTTTACATTTAGATTTTTTTTAATACTCTCTGAACCAATAGCTTTGATTTCTGGATCTATTTTATTACTGATACCAAAGGCTTATATAGTTTTGGGACTCAGCCTATACCAACTGCTACATTTTGCATGAAATGGTAACTATCTCACTTATGTAGTCTTTACCACATCACAAATTCTGTTGCAAGTTCTTCGCCTTTCTGTTATCATTTTACTTTCATGTTGGAATGAAATTGTGTTAGCGAGAAAAGACTTCCACAAAAACGTAGCTGTTCCAAACAATATACTATCTCCTACTCAAAAGCATGATCTAACAAATCTTCATCAACCTTGTCCAAATGAAACCACCCTATTTTATTAGCAGTCAGCTGGGCCTCATGATGAGTTGGGCCTCATCAATAAGTCACCTGACAACAGAGTCTAGGAGTTTATAAAGGGTTGCAGCTACCCTCCTGTAACACTATTCTCATTAGTAAAGAGGGAGAACAGTCTTCTGGCTTGAGCAAGGATGCTTTTTGTTTTGGCCTCTAAGAAGGTAAGTGAAGACATGTATTTAGCATATATTTTTCTAACTGCTGAAAGTTGAGCTAAAGTGTAGTCCAAGTTTCCTTGCAAAATCTTTTTGCTCCTATGTCTTAGAACAAGGCAAAGACAGAACTGGTGTGTCTCCTTTTTTAAATTCTTGTGTTTACAGTATGGACAAACAGGCAGGTGTTCAGGGGACAGAAGTGGCTGTTACAGTGAGATGTAAGAACTTTTGCCATGCTTTGCTTGCATTCCTGTTACAAGCCTCTGCAGAGTGTAGCATGCTATCCACTGAAGTAGGAAGCTTGGGGTGCTAATGGCATCCAAGCATGGCTTGGATGGGGTTGGAACTGAATGATCTTTGAGGTCTCTTCCAAACCAAACCACTCTGTGATTCCGTGATTGGAAATGAAGCACAGATACTCAAGAGAAACTGTACTCCCCCAGAACAATAAATGAAAACTAAATGTGTGTCAGTCAGTATGTAAGAAATGCCTTGCTAAGTTAGGCCTTACCCCAGTACTCTGTCTCCAGGAGTGGTGATAGAGGCAATGTTTAGCAAGTGTAGGTGAACCTCACTGCTCTCTGTAGTTCTTTCCATCAGCATCCACAATCATCAGATTAAGGATGTTAGAGGGTGAATCCCTGCTGAGTTAGTCTTTATAGAAGCTGTGCTAACTTTTTCTCAATAGATGATGTGCTCAGTGATCTTACCCTTTCCTACAGACTCTGCCACCTGAGCAAGGATGAAAACTTTATTCATGGACTTAAAGCTCCCAAGATCCTCTTGAGTTCTGTTGAGATGGGAGCTGCATAATGACTGTGCCAGTGGACTGGCAGATTGTCTGTCTGTAGTGGGAGTTTACGTGCCCTGACCTCCATGTCTGTGACTTCACACAGAACTCCTTCAGGACTCTTGCATGAATACTGTCAGTCTTGGTGACCTGGCTTATCCAGTTGGCCTAATACTGATGCACCTCCTCTGAGTTCTTTACTGCAAAGAAAGTTTTGTGTAGGTAACAAGGAGCAGAATGACAGATGATGGGATTCAGCATATGATATGACCCTACCTGTCTATATGCTCCAAGAAACCCTTTTCTCCCCATTGCTGAAGCAGCTGTGAAATCATAATCTAAAGAAATAAAACACATCATCAATACCATATTTTAAACAGGACTGTTCTACAATCATCAAAAGATATATAGCCAGATGATTTATTCAAAATTCCACACAGGCAAGAAATTGCATGTGGGGTCTCTTGGAGCCCTTTATAAACAGAGGTGGCAACAGCAACAAGCCATTGTAGCCATGTTACTGCTGTCTCCAAGGATCATGGCAGTGTTTGGAAGCTGGGGAGGGAAGAATGGACGGAGAGCTAAACATGGTAATTGGGGAGAAAAAGGAAGGTAATGTTATATTGCTTTACCTTCCTGCCCATACCAGCCTCTCTGCTTTAATGCTGCCTCTATGGCGAACTAATGGAGTTGGAAGATGGAAGCCATATTTAGATGTGCTCAATGTCTCTCCTTTCCTTATTACTAACTGTAACGGGACTGAAGTTGGCAGCCTGCTTTGTAATATCTGTTGGCTGCCAGTATTATTCTAACTACAAAGTTGAATGAAAATATAGCAAAAACTTAAGTGCTTCCAATGTGCATTTTACACTGAGGGTTTTTTTTAAATGAAACTACTAGAAAGAGATACAAAGTATTTTAAATCTTGATTCTTGAAATAAAAAAAAAAAATTAAATCAAGAATTATCAAATTCTTGAAATCTTGAAAAAAGGCATGTTAGCTGTGCTTTCCGTGCACTGAGACACCCTCTAGCTCTGGTTGTAATTTCTACGGTGGTTTCCTTTCTTTTGCCAGAATTGACAATGTATGTGCTTGTTCTAAGCAAAACTGCAAAAGTGCAGAGCTGTTTGGTTTTGGTTTCTTAAGACTTGAAATATGTTACCTTCTCTAAATAGAATTCCGTTGGCAGTTCGGTACTTGCCTGTGTGAAAGTGCTGGTGTGCATTGTTGAAACCTGAATGTGTAGAATAACTCTGTCAATAAGAGGCTTGGGACCCGTCAGAAAACCTATTCTTAACCTAGAGGGGGGGAAAAAAAAGTTACTACAGAAATGCAATGTGCTAATAGTTTGTGTGAGTTATGGTTTAACTTATAACTGGGAAAACCTGTAACCATTTCATTGATATTGTAAGGATCTTTTATGTATTTATCTATATCTTAATACTGCCTTAAGCCCCACGTTTATGCAACTTATGAGCTGAGCACCAAAGTCATGAAATAAAAACATCTAAGGGTTTTTAATGCTTATAGTGGCTCTTAGTTCTGAGACTTCAGGACATATCTCACATTTTAAGCTTTCCTCTGCAACTATAAAGATTACATAAATCAAAGGGAAGGAAAGATAGGTTTTCATATAATGAAAAGTCACGAATGCTCAGGCTTTATGAAAAACAGATGGGAAGTGGCAAACAGCTTTACTCTTTCACTCCCTTTCAGTACTGCAGAATAAATGGAATTTAGACTGATAAACCAGATTCTTATTCGTGCTTCAATGCTTATGACCCATCTTTGCAGTTTGGCTGAAGTTTTTCTTCAAAGAAAAATAGAACCAGCAAGCTCATATGTGTCTTTGACAAAGATAAAATTGCATCATGCCTTTTTTTAGTGTCACTTCTGAAAGTGCAATCACACTTAGTATCATGTTGTCTCCTCCCTTTCTCAGGGATGGGGTTATAATCCACTAGCTGCCAGTGCAGAATTCACATTACTTTCTTATATCTATTAGAATAATAAACAAAGGCAAGTTCAAAATCAAATATGTTGACTTGTGTGAAATGTAAAATGGCCAGCTTAGTTTTACCAGCAGGTGGAAACAGCCTGAAAGAACTGTAAGGCTAGAAGATGAGAGATCGGTATAACCCTGTGAGTAGTTTGTGGAGAATGATGCCATTATTTCTCTTCTGTGTTACAAATTAAGGGAGTCTGCAGGAATGGCAAGAGATAGAAGGAGAAATAGGAAAAGAAGATAGAAAAGCTCCTAGAAGTTCCAGGAACAGGGCTGGAATCCAGCATCTGTCCTTCTGCCTATATGGTATCTGCAAGAACAGGCTGCCTGGGGAAAGTGGTGGCACTGTCAGTATCAGAAGAGAAACAAAATCTGGAGTTAAATGACTGCCAAGAGATGACATGAAAAGTGAGCAGACTGAGGAGAAAAGCTGTGGATCCAAAAGTACATTCCAGAAATGGATAGGTATTAGATGAAAAAACACTATGACATGTCTGATAATTTTGTATGAAGTATTAGTCTTGTGCTGTAACTGAACAGGCAATGCTGAGCAGTCTGAAGCTGGCCTTACCCAGATGAGAGAATTTTAGAGAAAGAGTCAGTCCTGATAACTCGGCCATCCACATCCATTGAGAGGAAAGTTGGCGCCCATGGCTTGGAAGAAAAATAAAAAATACAATTCAAGGTGCTAGTAAGGATTAGATGGAATTATTATCTTTACTATGAAGACATAATTAAGAAATATTTTGATAATATTTTACAGATGTGCATTCCAAGGGAAAAAAAAAGCAGTAACTTGCTGACAAGTGATTGTTTAGGCTAGCTGTCTGAGATGTGAGTACAATATTCTATGAAAGTCATCAAGAAATCAGCCTTATTTTCTAATGCTTAGCCTACTGTTCAGCATAAAGTGTTCAGTTGAAGGTTTGGTATAATGCCATAAATAAGAGAGAAATAATGATTGCTCTGCCAAGATTTTTTTTAATGGAATAAATAGATACTGTAACTTCTAAGATGGGGCACTGTAGTTTTTAGCTTTATCTTAAAGGAAAGCAGAAGATATGACTAAATTTGATCCGAGTTCATGCTTTTTCCTTACCAGGAATTCTACTTTTACACCCTTTCCGCTTAAGCACTCTAACAAAGCTACGCAATTCAATGAGTAAGTGAAGCAGTTTTATTGCCTCTTCCCATAAAACCATATTTCAAAATAGAAAATATTGAACTTTAGCTTCTACAATGTTTTACTGCTTTATAAGACTAGCTCTTATTCCTGAAGTTAGGTACTTCTGCAGCCCGCAGCTGTAGATCTATATGTGAAGACAGGTCAACACTCAATTGTTACCCATTTGGGGAAAGTTTACATGAAGGAGGGAAGCTGCCTGTCAAGTAGTATACCATCCTGTGGTATCTGGGAGAACTCTGGTTCTCCAAAAGGCGAAGGGGTAAAAAAGGGATATAGTAGACTGGGAGCAGGCAGTCTTCCACTGAAAGAAAGAAGAGACTGGACTGAAGGGAACACTGAGGCTGCTGTTTTCAAGTACTGCTTCAGTGGCATACTTGTTTTGCTCTGGAGGCAAAGTCTTTGCCTTTTTCTGACTACTGAAGGAAATTGTCCTGTATAAGGATTGAGGAATTTGAACCAGTGATTAACAGGACTGATGCAATAAAATGCCACAAAGGGGACAACTGAAAGTAGCACAGACTGCTAGGCCTCACAGCTACCTTGGTAGGACACAAAGGGGCATGCAGGAAGATTCATGGCTCAAACCTTAGTTCTCTCTTGGACCAGAAAAGAAGGTGTTACTAAGGAGTATGGAAGACAAATTACCTTTTCAAACTGAAGAAAGTAGTAAGGGTCATCTTCTATTATGAGGAAATCATATTTTCTTGCAAGCTAAAGAAATGAATAAAAAGTAAAAATTTCTTAAAATATAAAGGTACTGGTAAATTCAGTTCTTCCTATACCCTGGGCCCATTACCAGGACCATATCATGATCCTATGGATTGCTCATTAGTGATATACAAGGCCCTACCAAGAGAAGCTTTCAAATACCCAGTTTGGACATCAAGCAATTGTAAGAGTAAACATGGTACCCGCAGTACAAGGACACATGTATATAACTGAATGTCTAGTCCATGTAGTGTTTAAACTATGCAGAAAACTGGCAATATTTCTGGTTTGAAGCCCATGGCAAAGATACCAGTCAGCATGGGCTACTACTGTAAAAACAATTTATCTAATGCACAGTCCGCCTCTGAAGAGTTGCCATGAAAGAGGTCCTGCTAGAAACAAGTTCTAGGAGGAATGTCTACTGGACTGATAGTGGGCCCAAATGCCATGCATGGGGTATCCTCAACTGAAATGAGACTGACATTTATCCATTTCTACCTACAAGGTTCACGAGGCCCCAGCTACATACCTGGTAAATCTCCTTCTTGCGCTCTGTGGTCAGAGAGTTTCCGGTTGGGTTGCAGCCATTTGGAATAGTGTACAGGAATTTTGGGAGGTGGTGGCTATGATTTTTTACATCTTCTGGGCTCCAAGTAGATAGAATTTCTTTTAGAGCTTTTGGAATAATGCCATGTTGGTCACTAGGAACATTAATTATGTTACAACCCAAAGGTCTCAGCTGTTGATAGGAAGGACAAAACTGTCATAATCCCATAATTCAAAGGTTTTCCTTTTGACATTGGCACTGTAAAATTTCAGTGATAGAAAGTCTTTCTGACTTCATAGCTATCACCTCAAACTCTATTTGCTTGTAATTCAAAAGAAAGTTTGCCTGAATTTGCCATGAAGCTTGTCAAACTTACCACATTACTCTTATTTGCCCTGCTGAGCCAACTGAGAAGAAATGGGTAGCTCCTATGTTTAACTGCTGCTCTTCTCTAGGAAATCACATGTGGCTTTGCAAGCAGAAAGGGATTTTGTGGATTTGAACTATTTTCTCTCAGGACTCCTCATGTTCGCACCACAGATAGTAAGTTCATAGCACCTTCATTTCCTACTGACAATTTACACTCTGCTTTAGTGGAACTGCCAGAACTATAAGCTACTCCTCACTGACAAAGGGCAAAGAATCTGTTCTCAATAGGTATATTCAGCAATGCAAGGGAGAATGAAATGATGCTACTGCAATGACATGTTGACAGCAGTATGGAAAAAATATAGGTAAAATACAAAAAAGCATGCTACCTCCCCTCTGTGGAATTTCAATTTGTACCATGTAGTGCCCTGCATGTTTTTAAGTAAAAATGCAAGCTGCATCTCAAAATATATTTGATTAGACAAGATAACTCAACACAGCAAACAAAATTCTTTTTGATGCAAGGAAGACTAGATTGAAATTCTGGTGTATTATCTATCCTAACCCTTCTTACAGTTCTTAGGCATTTTGAGCTTAAATATACTGATTAAATTGCTTTGCAGAAGTAAATTTAGTTATTTTCCTGTGGTTCTTACTAATTCACATCTTCAGACCTATTCCAATTTTATAGTATTTATAGCTATGGTATAATCTGACCATGAAATACTTCAGGTGAATGTGCTGACACATTGAAATACCCACTTATTATAAATTTGTTTCAATCTGACTAGGTTGTGATGGCTTGCTTTCTGATCCTGAATGTCACCTTAACCCTTGAATGAACTAGGATTTGGAGAAGGAACTTCTGTCCTGGGAGTGGCTTTTATAGAACTTCTAGTAGAAAAACTTCTGTGAACTAATACTTGCCAACTTATCTGGACTAACACTAAAAACTTGATTCTTAGATATGTTTTTACAGTAAATATAGACAGTTCATATACGCCTGCAGATCAAGTACTAAATTGCTGTTTACTTCAAATCTAATATTCAGTGTTTTGCAGTTAAATACTTACAGCTGCTAGTGTCCCAGAGTATGTAGGTGCATCCAAAAGGATGTTGTCCCCAGGATTAATGAGCATTTCAAACACCTGTGAAAGAAGAGTCTGTTTTAGAAAGATTGTGCCATTCTTGTACATGCTTCATACTTCTGACTTATTAGTGGGATTAAAAATCTCAATTAGGTATTAGTAATTCCCTAGCCATTTAATTATGCTGTCTGGGAGAAAAGCAATGAACAGATGAAAAATCTGTTTTAGAGCCAAATGAAGCTAGGTAATCAACTAGAGAATACCACTTTGAAACAAAGACAGCACTTATATAATAGAAAAAGTGGTTCGGTTACAGAAAGGATCAACTAAGCAGCTGTGAGACTGGACTAGAAAGTGTAATTATTTCAGGAAGTCTAACATAATTAGAATTGAGTTATGGTAAAGCAAATAATGCACCTCTACTTACTACTGCAGGACTTGCGTAACATTTTATGTTACCTTACAGCATATTTTTCTGACAGGCTGTTTGGTTTACTCAAACATTCATGCAGTCCTGACAGATTAGACTGCTGTGCTAGTTTTATTTCAGTTCTATTATCTTGTATTGATAATACTGAGACATATAGTTAACAAACTACCACGTATATAGTTATACAGTGGCATTCAATGCTAAGTATAACTGAACTGATGGAAGAATAAACATCTCTCTGAAAGAAATGCTTTTGACATATGGTGCACTCGGTCTTACTTTACACAAGCCTTCCTGGCTGCCAGTTGTAACACACACTTCCATTTGTCCTTGCTCAGGACTGTAGTTGGCTGTGGGGGGATTATGTAGATTCCGTTGGAAATCCTTTAGCCAAGACAACAGCTCTGGAATCCTGAAACATGGATAAAATAAGGTGTATCTAACATCTTACATAGGCTGAAGCTAGGCTGTTCCTCTAAATCACTGCCAAATCTAGCACACAGTCCCAAGTCTGATTTCAACTGTCATATAGATACTTAGATGCTGATTTTGACTGTTTTATCAAATGATGAAAATGAGATGTTTCTTAAGGAAAAGCAGAGGAGACAGGCATCTATGGTCAAGTAGTATAATTATCACACTGAAAACTGGTGTTACTGATTTGCTAAGGATGGAGTGGGGTGGAGACTGAACAGTATCTACTCCTAAGAGTGATCTTGCCACAATCAAATGTCAAAGACAAAGCCTGCAATACTGCTAGTAATAGGCTGCAGATAATAAGGATTTCTGAAATAGACTTTTTTAAAAGTCTTAAGATCTTGTTGTATGTTCACAAATGGCTGGTTTCATTTAAATATTACGAACAGTCTTAACTTCACTGTGTGCCTTTGTAGGTACCTAAATATTTCTGCAAACTTGTCACAAGTCTGACTCAGTGCTGGGGAGTTCATGAGTGCTAAAGTAATTTAATGATATGCAACCTTTGTACTAAAAATGACAATACTATAAATACCTTCAACTACCACAAGTAGTACATAATGACTTTAATATATGGTACCAAATGAGAGCAAAACAAATACTCCAGAACGTGGCAACTATTGTAGTGCAGTATCTTGTAGCTGCAAAACACAAAATGATTCCTCCTAGTGATTTGAGTCTGGATTCTCAAATACTAACAGCCTGGAAATGCTCTGGCTTGAGAATTGCTACTATTAGGGCTTTTTAAATTACTCATCTGCTCAAAACTTTCCACGTAAACTGAAATGTTAATAGTGAGGCAAATTAAAAGAAGTTAAACCTGGTTTTACAAACTAGTTTCAAAACCACAGGTGAATTAATGCAAAAATAAGGATTTTTTGATCCTTGAAATGCAAGCAGCTGTGACAGATACCCTGCTGAGGCTGAGTACTGGAGAGCTCTCTTCATCAAGTCTTCCTCAATCTCAACAGCAGTTCCATGTCCAATGGCAACAGTAGCCCTCTTAAATGGAAAAACATTAGGGTTTGGTGCCCCTCCAGCCAGAGAGATGAGAGATGGAGGAGATTTCTGCATCAATTCAGCTAGAGTAAAAGGAAAATACTTTGGTTACAATTTGATTATTGCAACACCTATCATATCCTTTAGTCAGTATATAATAATGGTCTGGAGAAGTTTGTTTCATTTTTCACTTTATTTTTTTTAACTGTTATGAATTCAAAAGGGTGACAATTCTTTTTAAACTGACCTTTCTACTTGGATTAAGTAAGTGTTGGGGAGGGAGGCAGACACAGGCAACACAGGCAAAAAAACCCCCCAAAACTTATTTTAAAATTAAAAATCTATTTATAATTTATCTGGACTGTTCTTCTATGAAAAAAAACATTTTCTGGTGCTGTCTTCTAAGCTTAAAGAATTTAAAATTTTAATGATGTTCTGTTTAGACCGCCTTGGAATGACTTGCTTTGTTTCTTATTCAGTTTCACTTCAGCTAATATGGCAGTAGTGCAGCTACACCAGTAGTGACGTCTATGATTATAGCTTTTCTATAAGAGAGTGGGAAAGTTTCTGGCAGCCCAGCTTTAGTGGCAGAGGTATTGTGTAAATAATTCAGTATGAAGAAAATTTTAACAGCTCTTCCTTTAAAGTCAGTTTCACAATCATTCAGGCCCAATCTGTGCAGCACAGATTGGACCTTAATCCAGCAAGGGCACTTGATTGCATTAAATCTAAGAGCTCACAATATGGCATTCATGCTGGCTTGATAGTTTTACATCAGATATGAGAGCACAGGTGACACCAGATCTGGCTTCAAGCCTCCTGTTAGCTAATAAGTAGTGGAGAATAAACTTGTTAACTTGAGCATGGGGAGTTAATTCTTATCAGTTCAGCAATATGGGTCATGTCTGTGACTTTTGGTCTGGTAAAGAGAGATTTACTTTGTCATCAAAACTGCAGCCTTGATGTGAGTTGCTGCGCAAGGTGTGCCACTTAATATTTGTGTTCTGATGCATATCAATGTATCACTTGAAAAAGCATAGAGACTGACTAGAGTGAATTAGTTGACTTAGCTGTACCAGTGTGAAGCATTTTAAGCAGAACAGCAAATGCCAGCCCCCTGCCAAGAGAAGAAACTGACCCCTGAGGGCTTAACTAGTGATGTATGTCTCATGCTCTGATTGTGTCAGGTCCCTGTAGGTTTCAACTGAGTAAACAAGTAGGCAGTTAACCTTTTCTATCTGTCACACACAAGACTATGTAACACGGTAGTCTAAAGATAGTGTAATACAGAAAAGGAAAGTGTAGTAACACAGAGTGTGGGGGTACTGAAGAATTTGTGGACAATAACAGGATATAAGAAAGCTAGGTGGAAAGAAACATTATACTGGGACTGAATTTCAAGTCATTAGTAGTTGCTTGTTCCTGGACAACCAGTGTAATAAATTTAGTAGCAAACTGTGCCAAAAGCCCTGCTTCAGAGGCAGTAGCAGAGATTTTTCAGACACATGAAGTGACAATACTGTCTTCTGTATGGATGGGTTTCTGAAATGGTTCAAGGCTTTATTCTTTATACCTGCCTTGGCATCTCAACTTGACAAAAGTTAAACAAGTTAACTGGCCTTGCTTGTCATCTTACAGCATGGTTTTCTTTCAAGCTTTTTCAAGTCTTTAACCATGATACCCCAGCAAAGTCCAGAATGTAGAAAGATACCCCTCCAGAGAACCTGTAAAGAACAGGTGTATACTCACTCAGAAGTCTTATCGGAGATGCTTTTCTTGCTGCACTCACGGTGGTGATGAACCGGGAGTAATTCATATCTATGGGGAAATAGCAATTAGTTGGACATAAAGCTGGAAAAGTGAATAGGAACCCCTGTACTTTTGTTATGTGCATCTCCTAAAAGTAATGCTTCCAACTGGTCATCTCCATAGATGTGCTCTATTATAAATTAAATGTAAAATTATTTATGTTAAAATCAGGTCTGGAATTTATTTTCCTTTTTGAATTCAGGGAAAAAGTTTCTACTTCATACTCGTGTGTTCTGTCACAGCCTCCCAATGACCCTGGCACAGTGAGATTAGGCCAGATGCTGCTGTTCTGATAAACAGAAACAGCAATACAGCTTGGGTCTGGGGAATTTCCTGGTCTGCAGTGAGCAGGAAAAAGCCTTTTTCCCCTCCCTTTACTGCCAGTTGTGGAGTTTCAAAAGCAGATTGGACAGATCTTAAACACCCATCAGCTCTCTCTTTTAATGAGAATCCAGCTTTATTTAGCTGTAGTAAGTATTGCATTTAAAGTGCAAGCTATTTAGCGATTGCAAGCCATCATTGAGTTACAATGCTTGTCAAGTTAAGAGATTTTTTTTTTTTAGAAAGGATTATTAAGAATGTCTTTCAAAACGCTCCAGATAAGCGTTCTCCCCCTTTTCCCTGGTGCCCAGAGAGATTCAGTGGCTAGGGAACCGCAGTTCTGCAGGAAGCCCCAAGGTCTGTTCTCACAGGAAAGCTATCTGCTCCTCCGTAAGGAAAGCACAGGAATCAAATGACGGGAAAGACACCCTGCCATTTTGGCCACTGCTTCCAAGTGTGCTTCTAGTGATTTCACAGAAAATAATCCTACAGCAACACGCATGTGCTGGCAGTTATTAAACATGATCTGTCGAGCAAGACTGCTTAAAAAACGCCCTCAAGCTTTCTAAAAATAACGTTCTCAACTTTCCTCACCTTCAGGCGCGTTCCCCCCAGCAGAAGCACACCAAGGCCCTGCCGTGGCGGTGCTGGCTATATACAGAGGCTCGCTGCAGCATTTCGGGCATGGCTTCTGCTGTTCCTCCTACCGCCACCTCCGGCCGGGGGCCGCCAGGCTGGCTCCGGCTGTGTTTAACGGCGTACCTGAGGCAGCGCCGCGCTCCCCTCCCCGAGGCCCCCCACTGCCGCCCCCCTTCCCGGAGGGGACGGCGCCCTAGGGCCCCCCCGAGGGACGCGACCCAACCCGACCGCCTTCCTCCGCTCGCTGCGGTACCCGCTCCGCCGCGGGCCGCGCGGAGGGGACGGTGGCAGCTGTTGGCCGGGCCGCGCGCGCACCTACCGGCAGGACAGCGCGGAGCCGGCGGCGGCGGCCGGAGAGGGCAGCGGCGGCTGCTGGGCATGGGCGGGCCTGCCCGCTCCGTACCCGCGCAGACGGGCGCCGGGGCNCTGGTCCGGTGGCTGTAGGCAGTGCGGGCGTGAAGGCAGCTCGGCTGCGTTTCGCTGAGCGCGTTTGGACGCCGATCGTGTGTAGATTCCTGCAAAGCTCGTAAAAGGCACGGCTCCCCCATCGGTTCCTTCTGTGTAATGCCCTAAAACCAAGGGCTGAAGCTGGATAGGTGCGGGGAGAGGGGAGGCAGCCGGGCAGAGGGCACCGTGCCGGGGTGCGGCGTGGGCCTGCCACAGGCGATGGGGCAAGCGAGGGGGGGTGGTGGGGAAACCAGAGGAGAACGCGAGACCTCTTGGCGTTTTGTTAGGACTAGCAGACCTGGCGTGCTTGGTCAATACGTAATTTTAAAAATAAAATTACTGGTTTATAAATTGCTAAAAAGTGCTGCTTGCACTATGGAGCAGGAGAACTGAACCCAGTGGTGTCTTGCAAATCTCACTAGGGCAGTGGTAATGGAGTAACTGGGTGTATAATTTTCTTTATGCTTTAAGCTTGATAAAGCAGCAGCAGCACAGTCTGTGCTCCCACCACTTGCTGGGGCTTGCTCTTCTGCAACCAAATGGAATGAAGGAACTGGCTTTGGTTAAAGCATAGCAGAAACATTATAATTTTTCAACTGAATTATGCTCTAATCCACTTTGTCATGTTTTCACTGAAGCGTCTGCTGATAAAAGGGAACAGGATTTAGATTAAAACTTGAAGTGGGATATCTGAAAGTAAATATTCCCCTGCCCCAGATCAAGAGGATCAATGCAAGGAAAAGCAGGATCAAAGTGTGTTGTGACATGTCCCATCTCTGCATGTCACATGCTGTTGTTTGTGCAACATATGTAAGGTTAGCTGCTGCTACTCGGAAAGGTCCAGAGACAGTATCATTTTCTAGTCATGGCTTTGGACTTCAGGGCTGCCATGGTCCTTGCCTCAGTGCAAAATGGAAGAGATGGGTCTAGGTATAAAGTAGTCTGAAAAAACAATGCAAGGACATGAGGTGTGCTTTGCAACGTGTAGGTCTTCCTAGCTAGCTTGGAGGCAGGAGAGTAAAAATGCTGGAAGGGATGAGGACTGGAGCATTTCTAGGCTTCAGATCTGCAAATCACCAGGCTGTAAGGTTCCCAGTGCCACCTTTTGCCTGGTACCTTCTAAAACCTGCTCAAGGCAAAGCTGAGATATGAGTGAAATGGCTCTAGAATAAAAGAGGAGGCCCATAGCAAGATAGCTTTTTTCTTGTTTGGATGACTTTGTGCAGTGTTCAGATCTGCTGAAAGGCTCCATAATTAGATGGAGTGTATCCTTCCTAGTTTTTGATGTGAGGAAGGATTGTTTGCTTTGTCGGTATGTGAATGTTGTTACACCAAAAATGAAATTTTGTTACAAACTTTAGGTAGCTTAAAGAATTTCAGATTTAGTCAATTACCTTATAATAACATGATGTACAGACAAAAATAAAAGTTGGATATATAAATATGAAATAAGCTGGAGAATGACAACCTGTAAGAAAACCACCAGGTATATTGACTATGTCCCCAAGCAGCCACAAATGGAGAGACACCAAACTTCTGTGTGGAGCTGGCTGTTAAAACAGCAATTGGATCTGAGCTGCTTTTAGTGTAATCTTGTTTTTTCATTTCCAGGCTCAGTGTTGCAGGTCATGGCACGGGCTCAAGCCTAGAGAAGTCAAAAGAAAGATTTGCATTGATTTCTGTGGGCTTTGGTCTCTTAGCCAATTACAGTGTCATCTTATTGAAACAAATAAAAAAAAAAATTAGAAAGTATACAAATGTCTGGATGCTTATCCTCACTGGATTCATATGGCAATCTGTTTATATCCCTTAGCAACCACAAGCTGAGTACTGTTTACTGTGTAAGAATGGTTATTTCCTTGCTGTCTTTGTGTATTACGTCCACACATAAAACAATAGCTATTTGTTGCAAGTCATAGATAATTCATGAAGCATTGTAAAGCCCACATATGGTTGTTTCTAATGAGAAATATCTCCTGTCATCTTAAAATGTACTCTGTGTCTCCCCAAAACCTCTACACGCTGACATAAGCTAGGTCCAGTTATGTGTTAAAGAAACAACCAACAGAGGAAAAAAAAAAAACAAAGCCAACCCTAAAGCAATTTGACTTAAGAGAACAAGGAGATTAGGCAGATAATATTCCTGCACTATTTCCTTCTCCCCTAAAGACTTAAATACCAAAACAGTGTTCCTTTTAAGAGGACCAAGAGGAGAGTAAAGAATTGAGACAGTAAACACCAAAATTCAATGGAGATGCTATTTTTGCAACTGTATGAATTTCAGTGTAAAGTGTAAATAACCTTAAGAAGCTGCAATGTAGCCTGGGGTACTATAATTTTTATAGCTTTAAAGCATGTTTATTCCGTAAGATTTGTTGAGTGCCCTATTTGAAGTGATAATTTCGCATCGATTAAATGTGAGTCTATGGAAAAAATATGACGCTGTCTACGGAGGACCTTACGAGAAGGGTTAAAACCTCAGTGGTGGTGGTCCGAGCAGCGCAGGGGTTGGCTCTGAGCAGCGCGGTGTGTGTGCTCGCACCAGCCCCCGTTGCCCATAAGATGGCGCATCCGCACTTCGTTTCCAGGTAATGAACGCGAACCCGATAAAAATTTCAGATAAAGTCACATTGGCATATTTTATTTGACTGTAATTGCTTCACTGCAGTTTCTGAAACTCGAAATCAAGAGTCCTACCTGAACAGCCTGGCTATCTGCGTTTCAATTAATGGGTTAAATTTCGGCCAATAATGCTTGTTACTAGTTGGAGACAACAGAATTAAAAAGTGGCACTGTCAAAATAGCCTTCAGTGGGAAGGTGGAAATGTTAACGTGACGAATTGGAATGGCTGCCCATGAGAAAATCACGTAAGACCAGAAAATGAGTAAGTGTGAGATCAGCCATTTTAAACATCGGAAGCAAATTGTCACTGCCAAGGGCTGCCTTCCACAGGAGAAATGCTGACTTTGGCAGTACCTTTGTGTTTGCAGAACACCCTGCATGCAGCAAACCGTCACAGGTGTGCAGTAGTCAGGAAGATCAGGAAGATCTCAGCGGTGCAGAACAGTTTGAATTTAGGATGTGAACATCCACTGACACAGTTACTGTAAAGATCAGAGGTACCTCTTTTTCCTGTGGGAAGCTAAAACTGCTGGGAGAGTGCTGTCTCTGTCTAGAGAGAATTAGTGGAAGAGATGTGAGGTTAGTTGTACTTTGGCTTGCAGATTACTTGGGTAATTTCCTGACTCTTTGTCTGTCTTCAGCGTAAGCTCTTGGGAAACTAACTCTTCTATTCTTCCTTTGTGTAGTGCCTTTTTCAGTGAGACCCTGATCTTGCTGGCCCCTAATCAGAGCTACTGCAAAACAAGTAGAATGCTGTCGCTCCTCTCTCTTTTGAGGCAGCTACATAGTAAAACCTGATTATAGTGTCTTTATCCAGGCTTTTAGAACTTGATGCATCCCCAAAATGGATGAGGATTTAGGGAACAGCGAAGACAGATTCTCACAGTTACAAATCCTGCTGCCTATCCAAATAAAACTAAACAGCAGCCTAGGCTTGCCTATATACTGTTCATGCTTGTTGACCATGGCAGTGTTTGGAGGATGCTGTTATGTCAGTCTGCTTTCTGCTGGTGCTTGTTTTGTTACCTTTTTTTTTTTAAAGGCTGGGTCCTTATGCTTCAGAGACTATCAGATGAAAGTAATGGGACATCCATGGTATTCATAATATTCATAACAGCTGTCAAATGATACAGTCTTAGAGTGAAAGACTTACAGTTCTGCAGAGTGACAGCTGTGGCTTGCATATGTTTGAAGCTTGAAAGGTGGTTTCGCCTAGGTATGTAGCAGTCTTATTCTCTGACAACCTTTTTTTCCTTTTTTTTAGTGTACAGGGGCTGTTGTCACTGCTTCCATCTTTACCTTTTTCCAGTCAAGTAGAGAGGAAAGCACGATAACTAGAAAACCACAGTTATCTAGATATTTTAGTAAAACTCTAGAAAAGTGACTTTCACAGTAATGTATTCCTTAAAAGCAATTGCTTGTTCCAGAATGTGTTCCTTTGATAGGATGTCTGACAATGAAATGCTTTCCTTAGACATGCTTCAGACACTCCTGTGCTTAAAAAAAAAAAAAGCCAGGAGTGATATTTTTCAGATAACTTTGTCCATGCTATAGAAACTGAAATTGGATGGAGCAAAGATCAATAATGTATCCAGTTAATACACTAACATATAAATGAAATGAATCATAAGAAATGAAATGACTTTTCCTGACAATCTTGAGATAAATGCTGCTCCATAATACCTCAGTCTTGTCAATTTGAATTTATATTATAGGCAAACAGTTGCTGGCATGTGAACTTTATTGTGTAAATCACCCAGGAAGTGGGTACTCACTACTACTTGCAACAGATGTTATTCCCTGGGCTTAGCCTTTATTACCCATTTTCATTTAGTGCAAGCAAAAGAATTTTTCTCCCTGTCTTTGTATGTTGTTCTGTTCTGAGCAAGGTCACGTGTTTTAGTCTGACACGAGAGTGGCATGGAATAAGGAACAATCCTAATGGCAGAATGAGATCATGGAAAAGTGAAATTGTTGCTTCATTCTTGTCATTGCCTGGAGAAAAAATGTTTCTCAGGTGTGGTGACATTGGGTACTAGAGATGTGTTGTGTTTCTTTGTGTGTTCTGAAGTTTGTCTATTCTATTCAACATGGAATAATTTGCTAGTTTTGCATTTAGTCTTCAAACTGCTGAAGATACCTTTTTGTTGTTAATTCTTGATTAGAATTTGGCCTCTTGTCACAAGAGTAAGTTTATCTTGACTTGGGCATTGTGTTGGGTTTGCATGGCAAGGTTTTGGTAGCAGGGGGGGCTACAGGGGTGGCTTCTGTGAGAAGCTGCTAGAAGCTTCTTCCCCTCTCTCTGATAGAGCCAATGCCAGCTGGCTCCAAGACGGACCTGCCACTGGCCAAGGCCAAGCCAATCAGCCCCTCTGTGATAACATAGTTAAGAAAGGAAAAAACACCAGGGAGAGCTTTTGCAGCCAGAGAGAGGAGTGAGAAGATGTAAGGAACTCTACAGACACCAAGGTCAGTGCAGGAGGAGGGGCAAGAGGTGCTCCAGGCGCCAGAGCAGAGATCCCCCTGCAGCCCATGGAGGAAGGATGAGGGGGTGTAGAGGTTCCACCTGCAGCCTGTGGAGGACCCCATGCTGGAGCAGGTGGAGGCAGCTGAAGGAGCCTGTGGTCCTGTGGGAAGCCTGCACTGGAGCAAGCACCTGGCAGGACCTGTGGAGCCGTGGAGAAGCCCATGCCAGAGCAGGTTTGCTGGCAGGACTCGTGACCCCGTGGGGGACCCACGCTGGAGCAGTCTGNTGAGTGATCTCTCCCTGTCCTTATCTTGACCCACAAAGCTTTTTGTTATACTTTTTCTTCCCTGTCTGGTGAATGAGGGGAGTGATAGAGCAGTTCTGGTGGGCACCTGGCCCCCAGCCAGGGTCAACCCACCACAGCATTTATCTACTAAACTTTACTTTCTGGGCCTTGTTTCTATAAACATATAATTCAGACTATTCCTCTGTATCCTACTGCAAGCCAAACTTTACATTCAGCAACTGTGATAGAATTACGCTTCTGTTTGATTAGGTTTTGTTCTTCTTAAGAGCTAAGTTTCTTCAGTTCGTGTTGAAGTTACATCTGTAGTGAAAAGAAAATTATGTCACTTCTGAGACAGACGTCTACATGTTTTATCAGAGTGGGGTATGCATAAGCAAGATCTTCATATCAATCAGTCTTACCGTGGTTATCTGCCTGCAGTCATTGCATGGTTCCAGAGATGATACAGAATTCCTAAAGCAGCCTGAAGGTGCTTCTGTCACTCTGAATATACAGGGAATCTGGGGAGATTGCCTGATGTAGCTTTATCGCCTTTGAAGCATGCAAATTCTCTCCTGTGTGAGGTACCCCATTATATTCAGTCTTAGCTTGATATGCTTCACAATTATTGCACGTAACTAGGACTCTTTTAAAGTGTATTGTGTATTTGTAGAAACTTATTAAATGGATCAACTCCATCTCCTGCTTAATTTCACTAGTGGCTATTGTTCTAGTATGTTTGCTTTGGCATATTGTAGTACTGGGTTTGGCACATCATGCTTACCTTGCTGTTGGCCAATGCCTTTAAGAGTCAAACCTAAAATAGACGAGAAGCTTCAGAAATTGGAATCTGTCCTTTGATGTAAAAAGTTTCTGTAATGTTGACAAGAAGTTAATCTCTAATGAAGGCTGAATGTTCTTCAATATACTTGAAAGAAAGAAAAAAACCCCAAACACTAAGCAGGAATGGGGAGAACTGAGGAGGTGAATGCCACCCATTTATAGGGGTGCTTCAGGGATGCTCTAGGTATTATTTTTTCCTCAGCCCATGTGTCATTTTGTCCTCCTTTACTCTCTCATATTTGAGAACATGCTCAAAGCACTGGGTTTCTCCCCTGTGGACAATTGCTACATGTGGCTGCTCCTTTCCTAATGAAATTTCGAAATGCACCACTCTGATAATGCTAATCTGTTAATTCAGGTTGAAGCGAGGTCTGTTTTAATTATGGCACCTTTTTCTTCCTCTGTAATCCTTGTTCAGAGAGATGCTGAGCCCTGCAATTCCAAGAGTGAAAAATATGCATTGTTACTCAGATTCTTGGGTTTCTATCCTTGCAGGTGGGCAAGGTGATCCTTTTGCATGAAGTATATTCACGTCTGCCTGAACTGTGCAATGCTGCAGGATCTTTGGGCATCATCTCAATTTTTGTTTCCTTTTGCTTTCAGACTCTTCATTCCTCAGTCCCTCATTTCTGTCCTGCTTTCCTGTTGTACCTATAGCTCTGTCGTTAGTTCCTTGAACTTCTCATTTTCGGTTTTTTTTTTTTTTGTGTGTACTGTGTTCTTTTATATTACATGGAACAGCTCCCTAGTTAAAGCAAACCCAATATCTTCTCTCATTTCAGAGAGGATCCTTAACCAACCTGTTTGGGTTATAACCAGGGTACATTTTGTCATCTACATGCTACTTGGTAGCACATGTGGTGCTTTTTTTGTTTTGTTTTTTTGTTTTGTGTTTAAACTGAATTCTTCCTTAGGCACTGACAAACTGTTTTGCTGCTGCTATGTCTAATGCTGTAATACACAATGTAACTTTCACAGGACAATCATTATCTGGAATAACAGAACAGATGGAAGCAAAATCATGACCTCTTCAGGTTTGATAGATCTGGGAAATGCTCCTTTAGTGGTGATGGATACAGATTGAATAAGGTTATATTAATTCATCATCAAATAATAAAAAGAAAGTTCTAGGAGGGATAGTTTTATCTTGGTTTTAAATAGTACAGTTAGTTTCTTCTGATGTTGAACTCCTCACTCTCACTTTGCAAAACAGCTTTATTCTTGTCTCAAGTGAGTCTTGATTGTGCTATCATTGTTTAATGTATTTTGTACTTCAGTGTTTGTCCCAGACAAATTTCTCATCCTTTTTCCTTCTGGCTTATCTGGGGCATGATTCAAAATCCTCAAAGAGACAGCCTCAGCCAAGTTCATTTTTATGATCTTGACTTGTAAAGCACACTAGCTTTCTGTGTGTGTTTTCATACATCACTAAGTTTAAAAAATGATAAACAGTTCTGCAAGCACCAGCAACCCGTGGACTTGTACCTCTCTGTCAGCATATTCAGAGGAAGCAATTGCATTCGCAGAAAGAATGATAAAATTGACTGTATCATATAGACTATGAACAGCATTTTAATGGCATTTTAGCATTCATCAAAAGCTCTTAGCTCTGCAGTTGCTTTTGTTTTGCTCCCTGTTTGCATTCATGCTATAAATCACTGCTTTTAAAATGGATTTAGAAAGTGCTTTTCTAACACTGTCAGCAATTAAATTTTGAAAGTTAATTCCTCAGGAATTAAGTTATATAAATTAGTTCCATTAATTAGTAAAACTAAGGCAGAGATTGGTACAAGTAAGATGAACTGTAGAATGATGGAAGTAAACAGAATGCAAGAATATTCACAAGGCAAATTTAAGAGATGGCATAATAAAACAGTTTATCTTCATGTATACGATATGTCTGAAATTGCTTCATTTCTCTGAAGCACTGAGTATAAGTAACTGTTTATAAAACCAGGCCATGTTTCTAGGGTAATTCTGGCTAATACCATGTCTGTTCTGTCATGGAGCTGGGGGTGAAGATGGAGGGAATAGTCTGTTGCCAGTGCTATAGATGGTCTTGTGCCCCAATATTGCCTATAAATGATTAGCTGTGTTTGTGAGAGTGTCCTTGGGATCCCAGGAATTATGAATCAAAATTCTAAGCCACATACGAGTTTAGAGTAGTTCCTTGTTTCTGTGGCATGCAGGAATTCTTAGGAGGGATTATCACATGGATGTGAGACTGGTAGTCGGTTGGAAAGATTGATGCATGTGCTAGGATTCCCTGAGGTAGCTGGGGTCAGGATCGGAATGAATATGCTTTTGCTTTTAGGATGGCTGCGTATTGCCCATGCAGGTACTTCAGGCTGTGATTTGCAGTAAATTTTTAGAAAACCGTACTTGTGTTGGCATGTTTACCATGTGCCTAACTTAACCAGAGGCCAGCTTTGCTCTGACTACACCTACCATAGGCAGATGTAGGGATGATAAATACTTAAAAAATATTATTTAGAAAACTAGCACCTTACCGAGTGTTTTTGGGATTTGTCCATGCATTCTTGGCATCTATCACATTCTACAGTATAGTATATTACCTGTGAGTCTTAAGTATTTATGATTTTTTAAAATTCAGTAGAAACCTAAACTGTCAGACTGAAGGAGCTTTGAAGTTTTCTCCACTTTATGCTGCAAGAAAACCACGATTCCAAAAGGAAAGCATGTGTCTGATTCCTGGCTATCTGTTTATGACACTGTTGAGATGCTGTGCTGTATATTTGCTGTTGGACCTTAGACTTGTCAAGCTTGGTAAAATATGAAGATTTTTATTCTTTTTGCTATCTTGATAGACAGTGTTGCAGCTTCTAAAGCTACCAGGGTGGAGGTGTTAGACACATTTTGAGAATTTCTTATCAGATGGCACGCTTGAGCCTTCTCCAGCTGTCAGTCATCTTGATGGTTCTGACTTCTATGACGTGAGTCTTGACACTAAAGCATCTAGAGGTGGTGAAATACTCTTGAGAAGGTTCTGTAGCTTAGCTTCATTTTGGGGAGGAAAGAATCCTATACATACAAGGCCGTGAGCCTGTAAGAGTGGAAGGAGTGAGGCTCAAATGGCAGAGGGAGACAGTCATAGATGAGGAGCTGTAAACATCTCCTTTTAGACATCTGGGTAGTGGCCAACAGCGAGTGGAAATAAATGTGAATGCTGGAGGTGAGAGGAATATAATGTACAAGATGTACATTTGTTTCTTCAGTGAGTTCCACTGTCAATGCTTTCAAATATTTTTCTCTCTCGATTAAAATTAACATCAATTTCAAAATAGAAATATTACCATACATTGATCTGTTTGAAGACAGGCTATACATCTTCTCAAAGTTACTTATTTATGTGTTGCTGGAGTTTTCTAAAGGTTTTTTTAATTGCCTGCTTGAAACATTGTTTTTACTAAACTTCCTCTGCTAATCTAGCAGTATGATGTCAAGTAAAGTCTTTAATTTGGATAAAGCTGCATCAAATTTTTGGACTTCATTTTGTACCGTATGAAACTGGAAACTTTAACACACGCACACAAATCCCCCTTCTTGGTTTGATGGCTCTCTATTCTTTAGTATTAAAATACTACAGAATGATATATTTTGAGTTTGCTTGCTCTTAGTAGATATGTGACAAAATCCTTCCCTTTCATGTAATATTTCAGCATGATTCTAGACATGTACAGGTGCTTGGATATCACCGAGACAACCTGAAAGCCTGACCAGTTCTTGTAATTATTCTTTGTCTCTTGCAGGAGTGATGAGTGTACTGTGTAATTCTCGGACTGCATATAAAGTAAATCTTGCAGAAAGGCCTTGAAATCCATGGGGTATTAAAGTCTGTATGGGCTTAATGGGAGAGTTTAAAGCCTGAAAGTGTGCTGTGGAATTCTGGATGGTTCAGAGGGAAGCTGTCCAGCTGAGCGTGCCTGCTTACTTAGCAAAATCTATTGTATTGAAGCAGAAGTGGGAAAAGTCTTAACTTTACTGGCATATTCCTCAGATCCCTATGCATCTTTGGTTATTTCCCAATTTACAGAATACCTGGAAGAATGCAGTATTCCATCATAACCTGTATTTTAAAAAACTTTTTGCATAACTAGTCACTTCAAAAGTCTGTCTTCAGCTTCAAAGGATACCTTTTGAAGCTGTGGAAGGCATAAGCCAATAGGATTTCTACCCCTGCTCTAAGAAACTGATATGACTAGCCTTGGTGGAAGCAGTTCTTTTGGTGTTCCACTTTGCCCTTCCTTAAGGGAGTTTAAAGCAGAAGTTTCTTTCCTCAACCTGCAAATAACAGTTTCAAGGTAGAGAACATTATGGTGCTAAGTATTCGGAGAGCTGAGGTCCAATCTGCCCATTTTCTCCCTGTAATTTGTATCTACAGTGTTTCATCCCACTAGAAGAAATTGCAGAAAATGCAAATTCAAGCCTCTTGACTATCTGTATTTCCCACTGTGTAGATGGAAAAGGGTGCTGAGATTTGCATTGGAAACTAAATTTCAAGCTAAAAATCAGCTGTCACTGGAAGATGCTGCTTTGAAACTTTAATCTGATAACTCATGAAGATTTTTCGTTGCTAAATAGTATGCATACAGACTGTGAGAATAATATATTTTTCTAGGTTTGAGAATGGCTTGTAAACTGATTACAGATCTATGAAGGCACTTGCGTCAGGGTGAATCAATTTAGAAATGTATTTTGAGCATTTAAGACAAGACTTGCACAACAGTACAGAAAGTGATTTTCCACTATTGCCCTGCAAGTTGTTTACTTTATTTCTCTATTTCTCAGTGTCCCTAGAAGATAGGTCAACTATAATCCTATATATTTTATAAGCCATGTTAGTGTCTGCTTTCCACAGAGAAATTCTTATTTGCCTGATTTTCAATTGACTTTTTGCTATCCAGATAGAATCTTGGTTTTACAAGTTCCTGCAAAACTGGCAATAAGCTTTCAATAAATAAAATTGTTAAAATGATGGATTGTTTAATGCCTGTTGCTATGTGGAGAGTCCAATATTATATGAAAGATTTTGAGATTTGAGTGAAGTATAAGACTATTTTGAAAATTTCCAAAAGAGAGGATAAAATACCTCATCTTGATTGAAATATTGTTTATAACTCATCTTGAAAACTCTTTCCTATCTGCTCTGAAGATATTTTCAACTTTTCTGCTCAAAAATATACCATTGACAAAACTGATGTTCATTTTGTGAAACTTTAACTTTGATATAACTGTCTCTTCTGACAAAGACCCTCTCAAAGTTTTGCCATTTATCTCTATTGCATTTGTCTGCCTTATGGGCTGACTTTCCTAGCAATGTCTTGGTTTAGTCACCTAAGAAGCTGTTGTTCTGGTGAGGTTTTGGAATTGTCTGAACAGTTTTCCCTTGTCCTTTTATGCTGATGCTAACTTTATCTGTTAGTTTAACACAGCTTGAGTAGCATTTCTTTTCATCCCTCTGGACTGGTTTACATTGCTTTCATTCACCCCGTTGCATGTACTGTGGTCATAGGCATGGTATTTATCAACTCCCAGACTAGACTGAACTGGAAGTGCTGAGTTTTCAGGTTTGAATCTCTCTTGCTATTTTATAAGTTGTACTGTAGTTCATGCAAGAATAAATTTAAAAGGTCCTGTAAGCTGCTTCATCTTCAGAACTTGTCAAAGTTCTGCAGTGAGGGCCTTATGTCACTTCACTACTTAGGAGAGAATGGTGTCTGCAGTAGCTAGAACAACAGAGGAGTACAAAATATTAGTTGGAATGCATAGGCTAACTTCTTGTTTTGCATTTGTTGTGGTATCTGAAGTACCAACCACTGATGACTATTGACGACAGCATGCCGGAGGCTGGATGTCAGTTCTTGTGTTCAGGGCATGCATTGTAATTCATTTTCTATCTAAATGCTTGAGGCCCCCTCCTGTGTTTGAGGTCCGTTGTATAAGACATGAGTAATAATCCTACAAGAATAATTAGAACGTGCCAAAGCTGTAAAAGCTGAATTTCATAGCTGTTTGGACTCCAGTGTTTGCTTCCAATTATAAAGCATAAAATGAGAAGGCTTAGTTTTTAGACTCACAAAATTGGAGTTATTTAACATTGAGTTCTCTCATCCCTGACTTCAGTGAAGCAGTGTCGTTCAGTGAACAGAAACCAAATAATTTTAAGGTAATCATTGAAACAGATTAACATAGGCTGTAGATGCATATAAAAGCTTCCTCCCTACCACCTTATTTTCTTTTCTAGCTTTTTTGTGAACAGTTAACTTTCTGAGGTAGAACTTGCACAAAAATAGTAAATGGAGGAGAAAACGTTCTTTTATTATACTTTACATCCAGATCACACTTCTCTTCATGTCATCTGAAGATGCAGCTGTTCTTTCAGAGAGTTGATTCATGTCACCCACAATTAAAATGTCCTTGCTATTTAAAAAATGCTTCTCAGCATGTCTAAAAAGGTTGTCGAAACAATGGCTTGTTCACAGTGAGAGAAAGGCTCTTAATGCTTTATAGAAGACTGATGCAATGACTTGATTAGAAAAATCTGTTTTTATCTGATTTCAGATGAAGTCATATATTTTCTTGTATCTTGACAGTTAGTTTAAAACCAGATCTTCCTGACTGGGAGCCAGAGATGGTAAGTTGCACTGTGTTTCTTATTCCTGGGTTATACAACATATTTACAAGTATATTCACGCTGATCTTGTTCAACATTGCCATTTCCATCAAACACTACATTTCTTGCACTGTATACATTACTTCACTTGTTATAGGTATTCAGGATTATGCAGTCCAAAGTTTCTAAGCTCTAGGTCTTTGATTATTGGTAGAGAAAGTTGCATTCTTTCTGATATTACTGAGTCCTTTGAGGAAAGCAGCATCATGAGGCTTGTTCTTGCTTACTTAGTAATGGTAGGGCATTTCTAAAATACTGGAAAAAAAAAAACCCCAACACTTCTGTTCAAGTTGATGGAAAGATTGAGTTGTCACAACTCTTACCATTGCAATAAAGTATTAGCAACATAATTTTAAACCTCATGCTGCCTTCTGGAATTCACTATCCCAAACTGGACATGTAGGTATCCTGTACAATGTGTGGGGAGTGTTCCCCTGCTTGTTAATACTGGATCCTGGTGTACAAACTTCTGACTAAATGCTTGATGGCTGTATTTCTGTCCTTGGTACTTGGTAGGATCCTTATGTTGTAGGACTGCCTAGCTCCAGATTGTGGCAGTGTGTTTTGGCTGGAGTTCAAACCCCACGCTTGTCTCCAGGAAGCTGCCTGCCAAGCGGCGGTTACACCACTTGTGGAATCCCATTCCCTTTCTCAGTGCAAGTTCCTGACTGCAAAGTTACAGATGTTTTGTGACGTGAGGTTTTTCCAGTATGAAGCTGTTCCTCTCTTGATAGTATAATTTGGTGTCCACAAGCTGGATGTCTGTTATTGTTTGTGGATGGAGGGTTACATAGATCCTTGCTTAGGGAAACAAAAGCATGCAGTGAAGCAGAAACTGGAACCCAGCCTGCTTCCCCCTACTCAGTAAGATGGTGGCGTGTACTTCTAGATTTAGGCTTGCAGAAGCTATTATTCCCTTCTGAACTGCAACAGCTGCAACTGGAGAGTTTTGCATTTTGTAGCAATTGGTAGGTAAGAAAAATGCCTGCAAGCTGGACTGTTGTAGCAGTTGAGTAGCTAGACTACTTGCCAGCCAACCTTCATATGAAGAGAAGTTTGCATGTTTTTCGTTTGAACTGTTTTAAAGCATAATTTGCAATTAAAGGTTGTGAAGTTCAAGCGGGGGAGGGCCATCTTTTTTTGCAATGCAAAAGCAATATATCCTGATTGCGCTGCGAGGTGGGTTTAGGCTAAAGGCATCTATTTTGCTTTTTCTATGGTCTGGTCATATAAGGAGACTTGTTAATCCTTCCTATATATTTGTAATTACCACCAGTGTTATTAAAGGAGAAGCAGAAAAAGCCCTTAGGGCTGGTGTGATTTGCTGCAGTTTCAAAATGCTTAAAAATTGAGTCACACAGTTCTAAGCATTGCTATGTCTAGGTCCTTTGAAAAGACCAAATTACCTAAATTCAATTAACACTTGACCTGGAGCACCTATGCCACTTAAACCTGAAGATTTTTTTTCTATTTCGAAAGGGCTAAGCCATTCATCCCTTTCCCATTATCTGTTCTGTGCACGGATGTGCTCAGTGTGATTGTCATCATATTCCTTAGAGATGTCTGCAAGTCCGTGTGGCAAAGGGTTTATGACATTGATGTGAGTTTTACATGAGGACTTCTAACAGTCGAGTGCTCTTGCTACTCAGTGAATCCCAATGACTCTACCATTTTTATGTTGCCCATGGAAGGAAGTTTATTCCTACAAATGGTACTAAGTAGTCACCATTTATCTTTTTCCTTCCTTTCTCCATCTTCTCTTTGTTGGTAAATATGTCACGTGCGTGTAGCTTGACTATTTTTTGAGGAAGACATTGCGATGATAATATCCCCATCCCAATGAAACTGCTAAGAATTGGCTTAGGATTTCACACTTAACCCAGCATAGATTTTTTTTTTTAATAATATCTGTTACCTTTGGAAGAATATGCATCTCATCTAGGAAGACCTGTTTACACGTCAATCTTTATGCACATTTTCCACAGCTATTTTCTCACCTCGTTCAAAGCCAAGAAGCTCATAGCCTCATTATTTTAAATGTCTAAATGGATCACTTACCTGTCTAACTTGTAATGTGCACTAGCAACAACAACAAAAAAAAATCCCTGTTCATCAAAGCACTACTTTGAGGCATAATACAGGTTGCTGCAGGCAAAAGGAATTTGCATTGTAGAGGAGTAAATGTGGTATGGTCATGAAAACATGGAGGTGTTTCTCTTCCTTCAGAGTGTGCTTTCTATAAAACATAAACCAGCCTGAATTTAGTCAGGCTTGTCTCACCATATCCTGGAGTGGCAGTTTCCTGGTCTCTTGTGCTTCATGCCTGTCAAAGATTAAGGAAGGAATGAAGAATCACAGGAGAAACATAAAATTAACATCTAGCAGGACAATTAGCAATCTATTCAGAGCTCATCACTGTACAAATTAAGATCCATTACATTTTGCTACTATCTTTAATTTAATGAGGGTAGCAGCTGCTCTGCTACTTATAGGAGTCACAATATTACAACACTACGCAGAGGGGCTTTGTTTATTTTTATCAGCATGAAGAAGGCAGTATATTCAGCAAGTAATATTTTAGGGGAAAAAACTGCCTGTATTAAGAGAGTCTTCAATTATTTCCCCTAGCTCCATATGACTTCCTCCCTTATGTCTTCACTAGTCTTCATTTTTCAAAAACTCATTTTACCATTAAATTATAAGAAAATATTTTCCACAGATAATGGAATTAAAGAGAGGTCAGGGACAAGTCAATAAACCATCATGAGAATCACAAACATAAGTTTCACAAAAATCATGCATGGCCTGCTCAGAGCTACAGTTGTGTTGCTGTGGTTTGAGGAGGCTGATATTTTAGCAGTTATCTTATTTTTGTTTTAGAAGGACAGTAACTTAACACTTCCAGTTAAGTCCTCCAAAAGAAGGATTCAGGCTGGTCAGATTGAGTCTAAGGTGACTAGACTTTGTTAATTCTCAGTTGCTAGCAAAGAGACGAGTTCCGGTAATGATTTAAAGTGCTTAAATGCAAGTTTTGTTCTGAATTGACTCCTAAAGAAGGAGACGCTGTCTCTCCATAAACAGAGCCACGTGAGCATTTGTAAATGCTCCACAAATGAGTCTTGAAACTTTTAAGTTTCAGAGTCTCATGTAGCTTAGTGCTGAGATTCCTAACTTTTGGCATTAAGTATATCAATGTTATCAGGGGAATAACACTAATACAGTGTCACTGGGGGAATAAATTGGGTTTAGGGTTTTGATAATAATGGAATTTGACTGGGGATATTTGGATCAAATGGAAACTTTCCTCCAAAGTTTGAGCAGGTGAGAATGAAAAACAAATTACTGTGTGATGTTTACTTCAGTGTTTAATTAACATGTGGTTAAAGGATTTTTTTTGAGGCCAGATATTTCTCTGTGTATTTTATATATATGTCTACTTTAAAGGTTAGGGAAGTATGGCACTTTCAAAATGCTGGAATGTTCTTATAAAGGTTTTTATAGTATGAAAATTTCAATGCAACTGACAATTTTTCAAAGCATTTTATATTCTAGTGTCCATTTTGCTTAAAAGCTTGGATAATTTATTATTTTACATTATCTAATATTAGGTCTGTGTGTCTCAATCTCTCTTTAGTGTGTGTATATATAGTGATAGCATAGTGTAGGTATATTTCTATGCTATGAAAGACACTCATCTAATATCAAGTTATTTTGTTTGTATACATGATTGGTTATAAAACGCATCAGGTGAGCCACTTCTATCTAACATGAAGGCTGTATAGGACGTGACCGAGGAGTGATGTCTTCAGGAAGAGCTGGATCCACAAGCTTAGAATAATAAGAAGAAAGTCCATTTGGCTGGCTACTGGGAGATGCACTCTGAAATTGGCAGAAATTGTAAAGACAGGAGTTATAATATTGCATTCGTGTGCCTTAAGACTTTAAGCCTGACACCCCCCCACCCCCCTGTTGCAAGTATTGTTTCTGCTTGGAAAGGTTATAATGAATTATTTGAATTCACTCATACGAGTAGTTTCTTATCACAAAAGAAGGCAGCTGTGGGGACTGGCCGAAGCGGAGGGGCTGAGGTCTAGACTATGGTTTGCATGGTCCACACAAGCCCAGATGCAGACTGTCTTGGGCAGATGGTTTGAGGCCGAGAGTTTTGTTGCTTTCCCTTGTTTTGTGTACTTCTGTTGAAGTAAACACCCACAAAAGGAGGTGAATTATCAAGTCAACATGGGGTTATTAGACACAGATTCCTCTGTGGCCTAAAATCTATTTCTTTACAGACCATAGGCAAAGTCCAACCTGGAGGGGCAGGTTTGCTGGCCACCATGCTTTTCAGTCCTCATTCCCCTAGTCTCTCACTCTGGGGATGTGGCTGGTTAATACTGGGTTTTTTTTCATCTGCATGCTCGTGTTTTTCCTGTGAAAGGGTGAGGGCAGGAGCAGTGAGGTGTAGGATTGGAGTGCCGAGAAACACTCTCAGGTCCTACTCCTAGGGCTGTAGTCAGAAGGAAATCAGTGGTGGGTCTGAAGATCCCAGTATGTGTGAAAACTTGTTATTCAATATGCAGGAACTCTGTAATTGCGGATGGGACTGTTTAACATGAAATTAAGATAGCTAATTGAACATACAAAGGTAAAATACTCTGCCTATCATGGAGGGAAGAAATTGCTTCAATATTAAATGATAAAATGCATACTTAACTGAACATAGTAGGAATTAAATGTTTTTAACTTGATCAAAACTCAAGTGCTGGGTATATTTTTACTTGCTTCTCTTCTGCTAAGCAAATAGGTGTTTTGATAATTTGCTTAACTGTATCTTTTTAAGTCTAAAATGGACAATAACATCGACCATCTGACCCCTGGAATAACTTCAGTCTCCTCTTGAAAATAAGTCTGTTCTGTTCTATACCATTGTCTTGACCATAATAGCACTTGTATTCAGATCATAGTCCTCGTAGCTAATCAGGCTATCAAGTGAGTCTTTTCTGTCCCTGAAATTAAAATGCCAGCATAACCCAAGCCCTCTTCTACTTGAATTACAAATGGTTTGATTCTCGAGTCTGTCCTTTCTCTTTGGAAATCTTTGGGTTTTTAAATGTGGCTTTATGCAGTGAGACTGCATCTCTTGAAAATCAGACTTGAGGCCCATCCTGAAATTTCTCAAGGCAAGTTTACAAAATGTAGGGTAGAGCAACCTTGCCTTTGTAACAGGAAAAAAGTATATAATAACTTTTGAATTAGTGGCATTCTATTTGCCTGTGTAATACATACAGTTCTGTTTACATATTTTATATTAGATCACACTTGCTTGACCAGAGAAGGACTTCATGCATGGATTTTGCAAGTCTAAGTTCCTCCTGAATTTTTTGAATTCTCCAAAGATAAGAATATCATGTACAAAAAGAAGAATATTGTGTATAAAATTTATTTGATGTGACTTAAATATTTTACCTTAAACATGGTTTTCCCTTAAATAATTTTGAAATCATACAGGGATCTGCATGTTGTCCCTTCTTAATTTTGGTTTTAAGATAATTAAATCATTTAAAACCAGGGAGCTTTGCAGTGCACTGTTAATGGGAGGTTTGTAGTTTATAGCAATGGGCTTGCAGGATCAGTAGTCACCCAAGTACTTTTAAATAAGGTCCTAATTACAAATAGAAACATATTGACTATGTGTAGAAACCTTCGTCTCTGCTGGAGTAGAACATCAGTGCCTATTCATTTTGCTAGATAACTATCCTCCCACCCTGTCTTTTTATATCAGTGTAATAATAGCAGCGCAGAGAAGGCTCACATTTCTGGCCAGTGCAATTCGCTAGCGAGTTCCTATCTTTTTAAAATAATGAAATTAAGGACAAATTTTACTGAAGAAGCAGCTGTAAAAACACTTTTTCTGGGGTGGCGAGGGAGAGGGCACTAGCTTCAGGCATTTTTATGCCATTCCCTGAAGGTTGCTTATCTGCACAATGCTGTGTCTACTTTCCTGGAGCTGTGAGGGAAATCTCTTTCAAAGAGTTTGCAATCTAACACCCTAACCCTGCACTGGAATTCAAGGAGCAGAAGGCTGCTGACTTGTTTCTTATCACTTTGGTATGTGTCTGTGTAGATGCCTGTATAGGTTAGGCTTTCCACGCTGATCACAGTGTAAGGTGGGAGGTGGGAAACAGAAGAAATATGACTGCTTTTAAATGTGATGGGGTTTTTTAGCACCACAAGTAGCATTGTGACTTCTTACTTCACAGTTCCTCCCAGTACGCAGAGGGTTCAGTTCCCCCTGAAGATGGGATGGTTCAAAATTAGGTAAATGGATACAAAATTTGTGACAAATTTCACATCATTGTGTGAAAACATCAGTCTTGATCCTACACTTAATTGTATGTAGTTATACAGTGACTATAACTGTTGAAATACTGATGCTCCAAGAAGGACCTACCTGTGACCACATGAAGATTCCATGGTTTTGATCAGCTTTACCAAGCAGCTGACATTTAGTCCTCTGAGTGACTACTTAGGAAAAGCTGCACTGTGTGCTTTAAACCAGAAATCCATTTTATGACTTCTTGTCCAAGACTTGCAGCAAAAATGGCTAGTCATTTCATTTTATTTCTTGGCATTAAGTAGTTCCAGAAATTAAGTGCTATTGAAATCTGCAGTTTATTTCTAATTACAAGAAATAAAAGCTGTGGTCACAGTGGAAAGTAGTAGTTAAACAGGTTAAGCAAAGTTCTCAAAAGAAGAATTGAAATTGGCTGACACACCACTGGGAGATGTATTTGGTTCTTCACCTTGGACTTACTAGTATTTTCCTGACTTGTAGGCGAATGAACATAACACCACAATAATAAAATATTTATATCGTATGCCGCTGGTATATTTGACTTAGCTGGTTGGGAAGAATTTTTAACCAAAAAAGCAGGAATCAGTGAAAGATCTTTCTGACATAATATAATTCTGCTACTGTTCCATAACATTACTTACTCATGCAAGTAAGTCCCACTCAGCTGAAGCATCTTACTTGTGGTGAATTTGGGTAACAGAATTGTGCTTTAAAAAAAAAAGAGTTAATCTGGTGACATTTAAAATGCTATTCCTGTTACAGCTAAGGATTTCAGTGATGACACTGACACTAGTGATTCCCTTGGGTAATGAGTAATGCTATTAAAATGTTGACTGAATCTTTGAATATGATGTGAAAAGTACTGTAACATACATGGTGAGACTGTGTATAACCATTATTTGATTTATAGCTTATATCCCACATATTAGTAACTTTTGGCCCTGGAAGGAAAAGTCTGTTTGGCAAGGAGTGGAAAAGATGCTAATTTTTTCCTGTATAACCTTAGAAACCTGCATTTAGGCTGTTGTGATGCAGTGTAACTACTTATGCTTAATATAAAATTATATGTGAATGTTACTTAGTTTTCAGATACCTGACACTCAAGGTAGATTTTAAAGCTTGTCTGTTATGTTTCAATAAACCTTCTGACCTGCTGCTCTCTATTAGATTTACCCAAGGGCATACTTGCTACTGCTTTTCTTCTGTTTCACCTACGTGAACAAATTGGCACAATGTATGAATAACCCCAGCCATGCAGAAATAAAGATAGAGACCTGCTTTGCTCTTTACTCTCTCTCCCCCTGGGCAAACCAGATACTGAGATGCTCACCATAATTTTTGTATACAATTGTATACAATTCAAGCATGATAAACCACTGAAAGCCAAACAATTATCTCCTAGTGCCACTTGCTTTCTCCTCCCCATTTTAATTTCTGAAGTGATGAAAGGACTATTCTCCTTCCCGTATCACATTAACATTGGAGAAGATGGCGTCTGTGCTGTTTTGCCTTTCAGTGTTCTTTGTAAAATGACTGTAAAGTGTAAGCCCATCAGAAAAGGAAGTAACACCCCTTCTCTGATGGACTGTGCTTAACAATTGCTTATTATAGGAGCTTTAGAGGAAAGTGTCTTTACCTGTGATAATTCATTTAGTTTTGTGGTACTTATAGTGCAGCTCCTAAGGAAAGGGGCATGGATTTCATAAGTTTTTGATCTGAGACTTAAAACATCTGACTTAATAGTTCTTGTAACTTCTGTCAACTATGAGTAGACAGTGTTATTCTTGGGCTAAGTATGTTATCCTTGCACAAGTTTTATAGAGGGTCTCTGTAGACATTTAATCATTCATATCCATTTTTCTTGATTTTTGCTAAATTATTTACTTCACTGAACTGCTGCAGCAGTAAGGGTCATAAATTTATTTTACAGGATGTAAAAATACATCATGCTTTGTATCTTTAATATGTATAGTAATTTTGTCTCACTAATTGAGTTTGTACAATACCCTAGCTGGCCACCATTTACACAGTGAGGGTCAATAGGATTTATAGTATTTTCTATTTGTATGTTGTGGGTGTAGAGTCATTGTTTGGTACCACTGTGGAGCTTAACAAATTTGAAGTAGATATATCTTTTCAGAACAAAGTTTTGTGTGTGTTCCCTTTGGTAAGCTGAAATTTTACGTTGTTATGCTTTGATTTTTTTTTTTTCTGGTTACAGTTAGTTTCTAAAATAGCTATATTCCATATATCTTCATAGGTAATCTGTGCATGCTACTGAAAAATATTCCAAGATAACATGAATTAATTGTATAGTAAAAATTCTGTCCTAACACAATTTTGGTGTCTATTTTGCAAGCTTACAGAGCTGGAAGCACCATGATATGTGCTTGATATGTACGTGATGAATAAGATTAAACTAGAAAACCCTGTCGCAGAGTTAGGGAGAACTGTCTTGGTTTGAGGCTTAAAACTCAGCATGTGAAATGTGTGTGAATTCCTATATTTCTATAGATTTATCAAGGTCTATGTATCAGTGTACATGGAGGTAGATACGTGCCAAAACATACATTTGCTTTAAAATGTTGTTTTTGAGGAAATGGTCATCAGCCAGAGCTGAGTTGAACAGTGGTATCATATCTCTAATTGTTTTGCCTTTTAAGTTGCTCAGTTTTTACTTATCTGACCACTTATTTAGGATAACATTTGTTGCAAGTGGACTCCCTCAGAACCCCCCCACATTTTATATGCAGATTAGGGAAGACAGAGGCCCAACTGATTAAATTATATTCCAGTTAAGTGATGCTTAAGGGGGCCACATTGGATAAGTCATTTTATAAGCTTTAACTCCTGAATAAGGTGGTTATTCTGGGCAAAAAAAACACAGGCATACTTCAGTATTGATTACAGGTTATCCCTTATTTATCTATCCATTAACATCAGTCACTTTGATAGAGGGCATAAATTGAAAGACAGTTCTCTTAAGAGTCTCTATGCAACCAGGCTGTTTTTGGAAGCTTTGCTATATATCATCGCCCTGACATTGTACATATCAGAAGTGACAAGTCCAGCAATATCGTTTAGACAAATAATATTATTTGACAGTAAACTTCTGTCTTTCCCAAGAACTCCCCTTTCCCAACAAACTTTCAGTTTTTACTTGCCTAAGAATTATGAAGGTTCCTATGGTCACAAGTGGTGTAAAAAGCCTATGATGTTAGAAGGATATATTTATGAACACCAAGCATCCTATCTGCTAATTACCTACGTTTGGCTTGTGACATACTCAGTACTACCAACGATATCCATCATCAGGGATACAAATATCAAGAGTGATGCATGTTCTGCTTTACATTTGGAGTCCAGCTCAGATGGAAATGCACATGGAAGCATCAAAAGCGTGGCAGAGGTGCATTAACTTGGCACCACTTGTCGGTCAGTTCTGTTGATGGGCCCCTTGTAGTCAGCGCTTCTGGCTTTCAGGCAGCAGGGTTTTTTCTGCTCGTTCCCCACTTACAAACCTCTGTCACTGCTACTAAGTGATTCTACACCTATGCATCAATTTGTTCTGCAGGGGACACGTGCTGTTGTTCCACATATCTGTACCAATTCACTTTTGTGTCATTTATAGATCTATGCACAGGGGTAGAAGCAGCAGCTGTGTATGTGTTTGTAAAGGGAACAGGCAAGAAAAGCAACTGAGGTAGATGAATACCTATGTGGGGAGTGAGTGGTTAGGGAAGAAGAGGTAAGACGACAGTGGAATAAGTCATGGTACACTTGTTCTTGACCCATCAGCTCTTGTCCCTTCAAACTTGAGCAGAGTGATCCAGGGGCCTAGGAGAAACGGCCATATTACCCAGTCTGTATCCCTGCCAAAGTGCACATGCTTGCTGCAAACATACTTTTAAAACTTTTATTGGTGATAGCCTGAAACATGAAGTAGTTTCACAGTACAATTATTTCACTGATGGAACATCTCATTAAGGAAGTTATTATCAAAATTTCTCTTTGCTGGTCTTTATAATTTTACTTCTGATCCTTGTGCCACACTAGATAGATCTCTTCTTCCTTAGAAGTTACATCTATCAAATATTCATGGATACTCATGCTCGCTCTTCACTGTTAGTTAGCAAAGATCCATGTGTTTAACTCTTAATCTTTCCCCATAAATCAGTTTCTCAGTCTTATTATTCATGCTACTCTTCACAGCCTGGTAGTGAATATTACCAGAGCTGCACACAGCATTTTTCAAGTGGGATCACAGCTAATAGAAGTAATGATTATTGCTTTTCTGCAGTGTGGTTTCATCTCCTGCAATCATCAGGAAGGCTTTATATACCACCAGTAGCACATCCTTTATTTCAGATGTTTCTTCTTTCTTTGTCTACTTGGGTTCTTTGGTTTGGTTAACCTCTTAAATTGCAGCAGGAAAAAAAATTTTTGCCTTTGAGCTGCATCTGTGTAGAAGGGATTTCACTAATAGTGATCCCCGGCCTTCAGCTCTGAGGTGACACATTGACTGCAAGATCCTAAGGTGTCCCGTACAGCCACGAAGAACCAGAACTTTCACTGTTCCAAATGACATTAAATACTCCCAAATCAATGTATTCCTTATCTAGTTTCAAGAGAGAATGCTACTGTTATCAGCTGGGAAAGTTTTTCTGTAGGTATTGCAGCTTATGAGTGAAAAATGCTATATTACTCTTTGTTGCTTTTATTATAGTAATGAATTTGTGTGTTTTAGAAGAAACATGGGCTTTCAGTGCACTACCTTTAACTGTGTTTCTTTTCTTTGTTTTAAATGGGTCATTTTCCTCCTTTTAAAAGCTTACTATTAAAATGTCTGTAAAATTTGGTTCCATAATGGCCCTATTTTTATCAATACATATCTGAAAATGTGAAGAAATAAGCAATCTGGTGTTTTGCTATTTCTCAGTTAGTTGTATGCCAAAGATGCCAGCCACTTCACTAGCAATTTTAATGCGCTCTAGGTGTTCAGAACTGTTGTGACTATGATAATTTTACATGGCATTATGCTGATATAACTGTCCTTGTATCATTCCCACTCTCGGACTGGTACAAATACTGGCATTTGCAGATACAAATCTTAAAAGCAGTCATTCATGCTTGAGTAATGTTCCAAGGCAAGTATCGAATGACTCCATTTGAAATGCATTGTCAATTTGCTTAGTATGTATTTTGCAGCTGATTGTGCTTTTAACCTTGACATTGCAATGGATAGAACAACTCCAGGCCATATTCACAGCAGTTAAGATACATCCTCCTCTTTGCACGCTGCTTTTCATTTCTAAGGCTCAACAAATATCCTATCATTTTAAATATTTAACAGTTTTCTTTGATAACACTTTGCAGTGCGCAAAAACTTGTGCTAGTGTGTTTTATCTTTTTGTAGGTGTTTTGGTATGTTTGTTGCTAATCACCAGTTTTTAACAAGGGCAAAGAGTAAAATAGTAAAATGTTAGGGGCAGAGTAAAACTTTTGACCTGTTCAAGCCAGAAATAAATTCTCAAATCTCTATAGGACAGTAGCGAGAAGAGAATGCTTATTTGGTCAAGGAAGAGGTGTGTAATCTGAATTGCTGTTGGAATAAAATGTATGTCTTTCCGCAGACCTTGATTTCAGGAAGAAAAGCTATTCCTTTTCAGAAATCTCAAATCCTGTGCCTATTAGCAAAGCTAGCATACCACTAAAAAAAAGAGAAAACACTTGAAGGAAAGCCATAGTGCTGTAGAATGCAGAGTGCTGCTAACTCATAGTGCTGTAGAAATTGAAGTATCAGAGTATGATTGTTCAATGGTGAGAAGAACTCTTTGTGGCATGTGTTAGGAGAATTATTAATGGAACAAGGAGGGTGTATTTTTACTTGCTACTCAAGCCTTACATGTACCATATAGTGAGAAATTTAATGAGAAAGTAGTTTCTGGAGTAAACCACTTCATAACTACAAGAATGGTGTACAGAAATATGCCATTTTCAGTATCTAGACCATATCAAATAGACACGGTGCCTTTGGGAACTTTTTTCTTATCCAGTATGCAGTCTTTTTCCAAGCTCCACACTGCTGACTCTGAAAGATGCAGTTTGCAGTTCTGTCTTCAGTAGTTTAAACAGAAGGGCTTGGGCCTGACCTTTGAGAGTGATTGCCTTTCTCTTGTCATCTTATGAGTGGGATTGTTGAAGATAGATTCCTTTCAATAAAAAAGGGAAGAGATGACAGGCAGGGGATTCTCAGTGTTACAGAATTCTGTGCCTGCCTCTCGGTGTAAAACTTTGACCTTTCAGACATGCTGCTAAAGCATGGGGGGTGTTTTGTTATTGTTTTTCAGATAGCCAGCCCACAGCTCACACGTTTATTCCACAGCAGGAATATGCACAACGGTGTTTCTATAAGTGCTGGTTCAGTCAGTTCCTTTGAGTGTGATGTTAAAGTTCTCAGTTCTGGTTCTTGGCTTCCCTGCAGCTCACAGCTACAATTGTAAAGAAATTCCTGATCAGCTGTACGCTGAGCTAGATCGGTGCAAGTGGCATCTATCAAAGTTTTGGCACTGAATTGCTGGCAAATCTTTATCTTCAAAGTGCACAACTGATGGAGACAAAAGCTGTGTATTTGTCTAGTGGCCTGTTGCTGTGTTATAGCAGTCTTGGCTGCAGATCACGTGTGCGCTTGAGACTGAGCATTGATGTGTCAATTTTTTGACGTGGGGAAGGCATCTTAGCTTCAGAAGTTGATTGCATTGTTTTGATTGAAATAAAAGTAGTAAATAAATACTTTACCCATTCGCACAAGATTGCAGGCTTCAACCCGAGCAGTTAAAGTATGTACAAAGTTATAAGCAACTAAAAAAAAATCTTATTATTAAGGGAAAGGAAGATCTTAAGTACTGTCTTCATAAGTCTGTTCTGTGTGTGAAAACAAACTTCAAGCAATAATCAAGGACGCTATTACCTTGGAAGCTGGCAGAGCTTTACCAGAAGTTCATGGCTTGGCAACATGAATGTGTATTGCTGGCACCTTTCTCTTATGAGATGCTCACACAAATGCTGATAAGCAGTGCTGATTAGGTAGCAGGATGGAAGGAGTCTTGTGTAGTGGTGTATAGGTATGGCTGGGATCTAAACTTTCTATCTACTTAATTAAAAAAATAGATCTGTGAAGGGAATAGCTTACTCTGTGTAAATATTCAAGGAGCTGGGATAGTCCACTTGCTCACAGTTAGTGAATTTGGAAGTTACCACCTTTTAAGAGTACAACAATGCCTAAATATTGCATCTGTTTTTGTTCTTGTAAGTCATTGAGTCGTTGTAGGAAAACCTTGATTCTTCAGTAGCATGTGGTGAAGATGAGTAGGAGTTCATCTGGCTGTCTAAATGTGGAAAAACATGATGGCCTGCTCATTCTTCCTGATCTAGCCTTAGCATTAAAAGAAATTTGCTTTGCATTGTGAAGCTTGCTGATGTAGAAGAAAAAAGAAATTTAGGCCCAGATGGCATGATGCTAAATAGAGCTGAGTATGAAGTGTGCATGTAAAAGAGGCCAATCAGTTTTTGCTGATCCTTTGTAAGTGTAAGGAGGAAGAAAATTATTGGCTTTTCTATTCATTTTCCTTAGATCCAGACTGTGTGTATGTTATAGCTGAGCAGAAACCTGCATGACAAAAGCCTCTCACCGCTTTTAGCAAGGCGTTTCTGTCATTCTCAGATTTCCCATCTCCATCACGTTTTAAAACTGACTGTTACCTGGAAGCTTGAGTTCATAGGTAAACAAAGATCAACCATCTAAAGATGAGGAAAAAAGATTAGTTGATCTTGATTTGTTAAAATCTACAGCAAAGGTTTTTTTTCTGTATGTTTGAGTACATTGGCTATTAATTCAGCTAGAAAGGGACAAATACATCCAAATTTATAGTCACACGTTTCTAGTCAGAAGATTTGTTTTTGAATAAGAACTGTCGATGCCCATAAAATAAGGCTTTCTTATTCCTTGCATCTTTTACAAGTTTTAATGTTTTTTATATCTTGCTTTTAAAGTGGGAATACTGGGTGCTTTTCCTGTTTCCTTCAAACAAATTGGAAACAAAACCCCAAGTAAGCTAAAATATCTCATATGGAGCTAAGTTTGATTTCTTTTATGCCATTTACACTTAGTCCAAGATAACTCTAGGTTAGATTCTGGCTTCTGTACGTATTAAGGATACAAAATAATAATCAAGCCTATATTCTTGTTCAGTTACAGGCTGGTCATGTAGCTCTTATTTTGCAGGCTTCTACATGCAGTAGTGCTGTGCATTGGTGCCCTCCACTCTTTGGTGTGAGCTTATAATCTTATATGTCCAAGGCAAGAGAGCTACAATTGTTTTTTTAATTTGGATAAGCAAGGTGAAAATTCAGACATACGCTTTGATTCTTCTGCAGTAAAATTGACTAAGAGTTTTTTTCTGTGTAAACTTTGCTGTATAAACGATATCCTCCTGATTAAAATTGCCCTGAAATATTTTGTGTAGAAGGTCAATGCTTGTAAAGGTCATTGCTTCTCAATAAGAGGTGTTTTATCTTTACCAGACATGAAAAACCCCACCCTTGCACTGCTTTATCAGAATCTTTTTTGCTCTTTTTATCACTCTGGCATGATGTGGATCTTTCTGGTGATATATATGTACATATCCTTGTGCTAGGTATGTGCTATTTTTTCATAGAGTACCAAGGTGGTTGTGGACTTGGACTTCCCCTGCCCTCACTCCAAAGAAGGTACTGAATCTCAGTCCATGTCAAACATTTATTTTAAAGGACACAAATTAAGATGACAAAAGATCTTTCATACATCCTATATATCATATTTTTTGTTTTATTTAGAGTTTTTTAATGTATTTGAAACTTGGGGAAGTAAACAGAAGCAAAATGGTGAACTTCACAGGATGTCTGTAAACAGGAAGGATTCAAAGAGCTTCTCCATCCATTTCCTTGTCTTAAAATCTTGCTGCACCCCTTATATTCACTAAGTTGCATTGTTACAGCATTCTGTAGTTTGCAACCTTTTTAAAAGCACTAGGAAAAAAAGTGGGGAAAAGGATTTATCCCGTATCTCCCTCTTTAGTAGCCACAAGTAGTATCACTGCTTTCTAAGCTTCCTCCAGGCAACGAAGGCCTATGCTAATTCTCACTCAGTAGAAAACCTTTAAAATACCTCTGTTTTAATAATTATTTTCTTGACTTTGTTACTCAGAATTAATCCCAAAGAAACAACAACAAAACAAAAGGAACAGTCTGAACCTCACACTCCAGTGCTCTTTTGAATAAGAAGATAAGCAAAAAGCCTGGTTTTGACTGGCGTAGCACTTGCATCTGGAAAATTCCTTTAGGCCTGGAAACAGGCAATAACCCCTTTTATCACCATTGATTGCTTTTTATTAAGAACGGTCCAAGCAGGCATATATAAGAATTGCTTCCTCTAGCCTTTAAAGTCATGACAGCTGACTTTCACAGGTGTTAATTCAGTTTGCTGTATCATTTAGCATCCTTAACTGTTCTGGTACTTTTCCAGAAACATTTTTTTTGAGTTAAGTTTTGCATCCACCCTCTTCCCCTCCCTGCCTCCCTCCTCCCCCCCCCCCCCC
>VXBL01002509.1:1054828-1126220 GCA_013400195.1 Aramus guarauna | reverse complement strand
AAAAGAAAAAAGTTATAGTATTTATGAAATGGCATGTACAATATGTTACCTACGTTCATTTTGAAAACAGCTCAGTCTCCTATAGGATAGAATATGGCTCTAAGGAAATATTCTGTATAATACAGTGGAGAAAAATAGATTTTGTTGTGACCTTTAAGTTCAGCCTTTCTGTTCTGAACCACATTATTTTGCTAAATACAAGGGAACTGGAGCCAGCCTGTGACCTTTTGTTATCATGCAGCTTTGAGAAATGGCAAAAGTCATTCTGATGCTCAGAAGTTCCATTACAGAGATACTGTTTGGGTTTTTAAAAGAAAAAACCCAACCAAACCTTGAAAAGATTCAGAATTTTAGCCCTATACCAGAACACTGTAACCATTTTCAATATTGCCATAAATTAAAGCTTCTTCTAGAGAGACAGCAATTTCTGAAGTTAATTGCAATCCATGTTGTCCTCAGCCCTTTTTGATCCTAGAGGTGCTCAATACCTCTGAGGAATGGATTTTCACCTCATCAGGCCTTTCAAGTAAGGAAGCTGTAGCAAAGAACTGAATAAATGATTTATCCTTAATTTTCTATGACTTTGTGAATTTTCATTTGTGGCCCCATATCTCTGCTGTCATAAGATAGTTCACTTTCAACTGATGTCTCATTCATAGCTTGCTAATTGAGAGATAAGAATGTCCAGAGGAAGCAGAGGTGTGCTTTATTTTAAATATTGATGTTGCAATTTAATCTTCTTCCTTAATCTCTTTTCCCACTCTGCTGATCAGTGCTAAAGGCGACTGATTTGTTCCTGTCACTGAAAGATGTCTTTGATCTTTACAGTGCAGGGTTACGAGAGTGGTGGTGACCTTCCCTGGAGTGCCAGTTCCTGCAAATGTGGCACCTGCTCAAGATCTCCCTTTCCTCAGGGCTGGAGTGTTGGGGGCTTGCATGCCACTCTATAGTGTTTTGCAAAGCTTTTCTCAGTCACTATGTGTTGGGATAGATTCAAAGCAATAAAAAATATTTTGTCTAGAAGCTACCTGTGACTCAGGATTAACTCTGAAGTGTTCCTTTTGTTTCAACTAGCAGGCTGTCAAATCAAGCTGCTCCCAGGCTGTCTCATGGTTCTCCAGAGCTAAGATACCATCTCCTAGATGATCTTGGCCCTTAGGTGTGTCTTTCTAAAATTAATACAGAAGATTCTTCATGCAGATATTGCCCTTACCTCCTTTACCAGAGAGGATTTCACTCTTTGTGCTTCTGACACTTTTGGATTCTGATCATTGACCTGGTTATGAGCATCTCTCTTCTGGCCTGTTTCTTTGGCAGGTGAAGTTGCATTGTAATTAGACAGACACATGTGTCTTAAGGAGATGGACCTCAGCTTAGACCTATATCTCTCTCTTCACCCTGTGCCAGAGCCTCCTTTTCTGGCAAGAATGCCTTTCTGGATATCATCGAGCTTGAGTATATTCTTCCAGGTCATGTACAGATTTAGAATTAGTTGTGCGAACCTGTTAATGAGAACAGGGAATCCAGTCATTACTAGCTCTTTAAAACTACATGCAATTCAAACCAATTGTTTTTGATGATAGTGTTAAAGTGGAGCTGTGGAGCTATATTAGCTATTGAAGTTCTGAGCAGTATGTTTCAAGTTGCATTCAGACCATGAGAGATGGATTGCTTCATTTTGATGTGGGTGTGCTTTGTAGAAGGAAAGGACTTCAGAAATACTCTTTATCTTTCTAAAGCACAGTCTAAAGACTGAAGTCGTCTGGGTAGACATCAGGGTACTGGGAAGTTTGGATCTGGATCCAGTTTGCTACTTGGGCTCACTGCAATGTTTCCAGCAGATGGGCTCTGAGAGTTTGTAGATGATGAAGATAAATAACGTGCATCCACTGTGTCACTGACAACTGATGCTGTTCTGTTTGTAAGCCTCAGTTCCCTCCGTTTACCACTCTAGTTCTCTCATCTCTATGCCTTTCTCTTCTGCCCTGGGCTCTTGGGAGGAGTAAAACACTGCAAATCAGTAGCCAAATACCAGAGGCCCAGCTGAGCTGCTAATCTAGGATCAGTTAGATCGAGGGATTGAAGAAAAACACAACCAAAATACCAAACTAGTCCTAGGCTGTTGAGTCGCCTGATACAGTGCTGACTGGGCACATTCGGAAACTTCTTGGCCAGCCAGCCAGTTCTCCCAGCTAGGATACATACAACACTCAAGTAAAGCTTGCTTTATAAAGCTGTATCCTGAAAGTGCCTGAGAGATGATGGGGCAAGGCAGCCTCATAACAATTGCAAAAGGATTGTGTTTTCAGTTAACCAAGTGGCTTTACAGTGCTTTTGTTCACTTTTGGGGAAGTGGGTGGGAAAGGAGCAGTATTAGGAAAGCTGGGAGGCCCTTTACTGTATGGGACAGTGTACTAATAAAGAGGAGGGAAGTAATCTCTAATGATTAACACTGCATCTGTATTAAGGCAGTGGAAATAAGGGTAATGTAAGGGAGAGTAATAGTGAAGTGGCAAAGGTGCATGGCGGCTAGGCAATAAAGTAAAATATAAGGGCAGGGTTGCAAATGTAGGTCTGTTGGAGCTTTCTGGTTTGCTGGATTAAGGGAGCAATACCTTATTAGAGAATGCATCTGAAACTTGTGGATGTGGGAATACTTTCTGAGCAAGGAAACGGAGAAGCCTTTCTGGCAAGATTCACCATCTGTATGATGGAGGAAGGATGCACTTGTACAAAATCTATCAGGCCTCAAACTGAGTTTTTAGTTCATCAGGTATCAGAGCTGCTTCAGTCTGTGCTCATTTACCAGTTCATTCAATTGAAACACTTTGTGAGGTACCTGTCTACTGATCTGCTTGAATCTATCTGATGTGGAGAGGAGACCTAATTTCTATTAGTTGCCACTGTCAACTCTAAATGTGGCATTAAAGTTACATGAAATGTCTATAGTCCTGAAACACATGTGAAAGGATAGAAAGCTATTTTCCACTCATCCCTTTTTGTCTTCTTACTTTGATTACCTTCTTTCCTGTGATGAGGGGAAAAAAACCCCTGTTTACATTGTCACAACATTTTGCTTTGGGATTGTGTAAAGTATATTATTGGAAAGGGGTTAAGGGAGACCCTGAATAATGAAGGCATCTCTGTCTAACTGGATTCTTGTCCATAATTTGGAATTTTTGTGCTTTTTTGTGAGACCATTGGAGGTACAATGTGATCCTATTTCAACACAGGAGGAGATATATAAATTCCTATCTAGTGGCAGAAGAATACTTGCTATAATAATACTACAGCAATTTGTTTTTATAGCTGAAGTATATATCCAAGAGCTGCAGCTCATATTTCACATAATTAATAATGCCTTACTCTGTTTTCCTTTTGTGTGTTTTAATTTAACACCCAACAGCAAATTGAACTAAGTTGTTTAATTTGTGTGAAGCAAGTGAGGCAAGGATAAGTCATGTGTTGACTGAAGGTTAGTTAAAATGCTAGAAAAACACAGACAATACAGGTTCCATTGTATGTAAGAGCAAAATTTATCTTTGGAACATTTTTAGAAAGGATGTATCATGGCTTAGTTCTAAGACTTCCAGCCCTGTTTGAAAACTTGAAGAAAATTTTTCTTCGCTTACTATGATTAGGTGAAAGTGCATCTAATCTGACCACTAAAAGTGGATATTGGATAAACAGTGATGTTGCTTTTTAGCTTCCTGCCAAAGTTCTCTAAATCTGAATTGTTGTCTGCCTTCTGTATATACAGACTTGTTCTGTGCCAGAGCTTCTGTTTTTATTTCAAATCATGTTCATTGGTATTTTTGCCTTTATTCATTGTTTCATCCCTGTTGACACTCTGGTTCTTTCAAGACCATTCTCCCTGTTTGTGATCTGGCAGGAGGATTGTTATGTTTGCCCCAGTGTCTACTGATGATAGTTACACCTACATCATGAAAAGATAAAAGGAAACAAATTCCTTTTCCAGCTTACTTCCCTAAACTTAGATATTCTAAGGAGAAATCTACCTATTTGCTGCTGTTAGTTTGATCCAGCTGGCAGCATTGAAATCATGTTGAAATCTCTTGTGTACTTTTTTCCTTGAACGATTGTGCCGCAGCTTCCCCATTTATCTAGCATTGTACTTCGCAGACATACCTATTCTCCTAGACCGCAGTAATGAAGATATGGCAGACTCTGTTCAAGAGTATTCAGTTTTGGATTTTGTTTCTAAAGTAAATAACTACCTGGCACTGAAAGGGTTTCCCTGTTTTATCAGAGCAGGCAGTTAATCACTCAGGGACTACAGGGGCTGCTTTTGCTGTTTGTTTGCTCCTGTGCCACTTCCTGTTGTTTGGGTTGTTTCAGCACATTGCATCATCCTGTCCAGAGCTCATGTAGAAATGTTAGCAATTCATCTTAGCATTTTCCCTATGTCAGCTGAGGTTGCAAACCAAACTAACATCATTTTTCAAAATGCCACTTTAGGTGGCAAAGAACTGAATCCTGTAGTCCTTACTCAGCCAGGAAAAAAATAAAAAAAATCTCATGTTTGATTTAACAGTACAGAATCACTTGACTGTATATAGAACTATTGTATTCCAAAGTTTGCCACTGATTGTAGTTATTGTTTTCTGTCGATATTAAGAGCAAACTGTGCTACACTGTTCTTTATATGCTTGTAAAATCTAAATGGTAATTTGACATGTAAAATTTTATATGCTTAGGTATAGTTTCTAATTCCACAATTGACTTGAAAATGTTACAAGCCATAACACTTTTGATTTACATTAGGGGCAATAAATCCAGTCTTGAGTACTTTTTCCTGTTTGGGGATTGTATGGTATTTTCTTTGACCTGCTGTCCTAAGGTAACCAGAATTTTGACTGAATTTTGACAGGGTGAGGAGCTAGCAGATAATGATTGCCTTCAAATTTCATGAAAGTAGCTAAGCAGAGAAAACATCCTTTTATGTTCCAGGGAACTGAGAGTTTGCAGTGTCAACTCAGCCATACTGGTTACCACAGAATTCTCAAAGGAAAATTATTAATAATGATCTCAACTCTTTAGATAATGTGCTGTATTAGAAATCAGAGGAGGCAATTCCCAGTAAAGCATGCTTTTCTTATTGGATACTCTACTGTCTAATAAGGGGTGAGATTATACTTTTTAGCATTGTGGAGATCTGAAAAAGGCTTGTGTGCTCAAAATTGCTGCTCTTTCAGTGGTGTCAGTTGATCTAATGAGGTATCAGTGATCTAATAAGGTATCAGTACTCTAATAAGCCTTGCCTTGCCTCATCATAATGCAGTTAAAAATACCAATTGAGCATGAGACGTAAATCTATAGAAGAAACAAGTGTCATTAGTTTCTGCTCAGACTTCTTTGTTTTATGGTGAAGATGTTATTTTTCTCCCTAAAGAAGCCCTTTTTTAAAAAAAAGGCAAGTTATGTTTTTAGAAGAGTTATAACTGTTCATGTTGCTATTAAAATTGTAACTGATACGACTAAACCAGTCATACTTACTGAGAAATACTGCAACTTCATAGTTTTCTTAAAAGAAAGGCTGTGAGCATGCAGGAAATGCCCCCATGTCTATAGGCAAAAGAAATGTCTTTTTAGAGTTGTATCCCACTTCCACAATACCATGAGCATTAGCTAATCTTTCTCGTAGTTTGGAAGAATGACTACCCCCTTTTTTATAGATTGGTAAAAATGGAAATTGCAGAGAAGTTAGGAGTGAATTGTGGTGGCCTGTATCTACAATATCATTTTTATTGAAGACAAAATGGTTTTGAAGTGAATCCCCTGACTCTTTCCCCACTTACTGTTGTGGGTTTAGTTTGAAGGGCAGCTTTGGGGTACATAAACTAGGTAGCTTCCAGTATAGTCTTTTGAGTATCTCACTGAAATCATAGATTAATACATGATTGAATATCTCATTGAAACAGGTTGGAACAGTGAGATCCCTTGATATATTTGTCAGAGTCCACCATTTAGGTGCTATTGGTCAGCTGCCGTCTTACCCTGTAGGTTCTTGTGTTTCTGCTGTCAGTCATGTCTACCAGGCTGGTTCAACTCGGGCCTTGTGCTACTTAGATCTGTAGCTCAAACTGAAGCCTGAGGTTCCCTGAAGTTGGATTCTTGCACTCAATGTATTTTGGCCATAATCCCCTACTAAAGGGTAGTTTAAAGATTGTAATGCTCACATTTGGTATGTGACCCTGTGGTTTGAGGGTCAAAACCAGCTATGGGAAGCAGAAACCTGCACTGGGTTTTCTACATTCCAGATGAGCAAATTAAACACCAATGCAAGACATGTTATGGGACATATTTTCTTATTATCTACTATTAGTTGTCTTTTATTTTAAAAAATATTTAGGGTTTCATAGCCTGTTTTCATGTGTTAGGGAGTTGCTGGCTATGAAACTAATGTGACTGAGTCCCCTTGGCCACTGTATATAGATCAGAGGCTGTACATTATTACTTCATTTTGTAAAATACCTTTCTTCTGGTCTCTGTTTAGTCGTGGGCAATTCAAGACTTAAAATATCCACGAGATATTATAATTGTTCCCCCTGACTCAGTAGTTGCAACAGACAAAAAGCCTTTCCTGATTTGTGATTGTTTTCCAAGCAAGGATGAATGAGCTAGCTAGGTTTTTTTAAGTGCAAAATCAAAGGGAAGATCTGCGTTTGCATTGAAAACAATGTTAGATGAAACCAGTCCTTTTTTACAGGAAAGCACTTCAGAAGTTGTAATCCTTTACTTAGAAGGGCCTGCTATTTTAAAGGAGTCAAAGCAACATGCTTTTCCACAGACACCGAATGAGTATGCAGTAATTTGAAGGTGCATAAAACACTTAAAAGCCTGGTTTTCATTTACTTAATACTTGATCCCAGTTGTATTAATTTATCATTTAAAGAATGAACACAAAGGAAGAGAAGACAGGAAACTGAAAATGTCATGTCCAGAGTCTAGAGTGGAATCTCTCTCAGTATATGGTCCCACTCAGTTGGCAAGTAACAAGCAATGGGAAAACAGCTTATGAATGAAATTATCTGCATATGACATCCAGTCTGTTGTATTTAATATCATTTAGAGCACCAAAGTGATGAAGTCAGTAACAGTAAACTTAAGAAATCTATACCTGAGGCACAAAAAAAAAGAGTATGTTTTCCTACAAAACCTTCATGATGTATCTAAGTGCTGTATCTAGGGGAAGCTGGAAAGCGCACCATTTCTCTGTTCTACTACCTGCATAGACATTGAAGCAGAGCAATTCTTTCCATTTGGTAAGGAAAACCAAAAGTCCTAATGCTTCAGAGTAGTCTAATCAATAAATTAGCATGAAGCAGGATCAGTCTCCTACCCAAGATTGCGTGCCTGGTAACTGTAATTGCTTGAACTATAAGAACATGTAACATCAGGGTAGACTTAGGGAAGTGTATTTGGTCCAACAGGTGTCTTACTGAAAAACTCAAGAGCAGGACTGATTCAAACTATCTGAAGTTACATTCCTCAAAGTGAGTGTGTTTTTTCTCAGTTTACAATAGTAACTTAGTAAACTAATTATACCATGGAAACAGTTTAAGTGGTATCTAAGTATGTGAAGGTTAGCATGAGTAATAGTAGATTTTGAGTTTTTTGAGGTGTGGAATAGTTATAACGTTTCTGCTATGCTAAGATAAACACTCAGAGGGGTCAGGGGTCTAAAAGTCCCTGTACTCAATAGATGTTCTCTTCCTTTTCAAGAACAATGGGTGGTTAGACACCCTTTCTTAAGCTTTACTGTCATGTATGCTGTAATTCTTTATGTAGTACGTCTAGGGGAAGCGCTCATTTGAGGATCATAAGTGACTGACTCCAGTTTTGTATTGGTGGCATTATGCAATTGTGACATCTGGAATAATTTGATATCTATTGCTGACCTTTTCCAAAGATATTTAACATGTATGACTTCACTTATTGGAGCAGTTTCTTGATTAATACCATGCAGATATTTAAATTGTTTGGTGAATCACAGCCTCAGGCGATGTTTAGAAACTGATCAGCAGGTGTGTGTCAGCCTCAAGTAGTTCAGTTTGCAAGTTCAATTTAGATCATTATTTGTTGTCAGAAAACTGGAGGATTAGCTAGAAGCAAGACATGTCTCCACTTGTGGAGTGCTGTTCTGGTTCACTTGTGCTGGCTTCCATCTGCTCTTCTTCAGTGCTTCTGTCTCAGATCCTGCCACTTCTCCAAAGCAGAGGCTTTGCTCTGGTAATCTGAACAGTATTTAATAAAACTTTATGTTCTTTGACAATTAAATAGTGTAAAAAAACCAAACAAACAAACAAAAAACACCCACAAACGAACAAAAAAAACCTAAAACAAAACCAAACACAACAAAAAAACCCAAACCATTCTGGGTCCTTTTTAATAAATTTTTATTTTCATTGTTAGATGCAGGACTGTATTACTGTGTTCACTTGGTTTTGTTATTCCCTTAGGCTAGGGTTACATGTATGGGGCAAATCAAAGGATAAGGATTATTTATATCTGGTGATAGTAATTAAAGTTATAAAGCTATTACTTTCTGCCTTCAGAATAGAGGAATTTTCTGATTTCCTGCTCAGCCCCTCCACAGGATGGACAGATTATCTGTGCTGGCTTTTTATGAATCCAAGTGATGTGGCTCCCAGCTACTACAATTGAACTTGGTCCTGGCTTTCCGCCAGTTCCAGGTCTCTTGGGATTAAATTTTGTACTGAAGAGAAGAATAGAAGAAAGGATAATGATAACCTGTCATGCTTTAGAATGGCTGCTGTTTCCAGGTATGCTCAGAAAAGTTTCAGCAGTTTGAACTGCAGTAGCTGTTTCCTTTGGTGCCATATAATGATGTGAGCTCTTTGCCTGAAGATATTCTAGGTATCCCTCTGACATGAGGTCATATTCAAGGTTCAGATTCTTCTCTTCAAAGCACCTAGCAGCAATGTGTCCAAGGAGGCACTCCTTTGGTCTCTAGCTGACATAAAATTCTGCAATAGATCATGACAAAAAACATCAAATGTCTTACGAGGAGAGTTGATGTGTTTTAATGCTGACATGGTTTTGGACAGCTGCAGATTCACTACCTTCCGGATCCTAGTATAAAACTTCTCTTTAAAATTATTTTTTTCAGTGTATAATAAAAATAAATTCTAAATGCGTGGTCCTGTCTTACCTCTAAGAAAAAAGGAATAGCAACATGTTAACAGTACTAGTAATGTGTGGAAGTATCCTAATGATGAACCTGGCATTGTACCTGAATAGACAAACTAAAATGCACAGAAATCGTCCAGGATATAAAGGCAAAACCTATTTCACATCTTCCAAAAGAAGGTGCAGAAAAATAATCTGTACCTTCTGCAAGTGTTGCAAGAGTAGCCCAAAAGTGTTATAAACAATGTAAACCCAAGAATTTGCTAAACTTTGAGACTAAACCCACCATCTTTCACCAGATGATCTACTGCAGTTGGCTGATTCCATGCTCTGTGCAGTTAGTGCTGTGTGTTGCAACTTGTGGTTCTGTTCTTCCACTTCTTTTTTGGTGGCTTTTGGGCACACAACTTTGCACACTCTCTGGGTGCAAACAGATGTGCTGTGCAGCTTTGTGCTTCTCTTGAATAGCAGTGGGATTAGGACAGCACGCCTGGAGATCAAGCTCAGTCAAAATGGAACTCTTAAATACTCTTCCAGTGCAGGGAAAAAAAAGCTAAATAGAACTTTCCCTGAAAATTAGAACTATGCTTCTTGCATATTGGTCAGTGATGAAGTCAAACTGACAAGTGGTTCTGTAAAAATTTTCTTAGATATGTTGTGTTCTTTAGAGGAGTTAAAATGTGTAATGTAGGGTCATATAATGTTAAAAATAGTGAAGGAACAGATTCTGCCTTGGAGCAGGTGAGGGTAAATTAAGCATTTTGAGAAGGTTGAGGTCATTCTGTGGTGAATGTGTGAATTTCCTCTGCCCAGAGCACAATGTCTGAAAGCTTAGAAATCTTTACGTTGGTCCTTGACTTTTTCTTTCTGGGCTTTTTCTAGTGCATTATGGATAATTTTTCATAGGTATCATCTGCATTCCTTTCTCTTTAACTTTTTTCTTTCTGCAAATCTGACACCAAATGACTATAGCACTTTTTGTTCCACAGTCTCCTTAATTTTGATTTAGTTGTAAAAGACGCAGCATGCTGCAAAAGGACAAATATGTGAAGTAGATGGGCAACAAAAAAGGACAGCTTAGAAAAATTAAAAAATGAACAAATGTTATCAGCAAACAAATAGCAAGCCCTAACATATCTCTACTGACTTTTATAAAACTTCTGTATGTTTTACTTTGCTCAATATTTATCAGTTTCATCAGCCTTGAAATGGGAACTACAATTGCTTTGAAAAATGGATTCAGATTATTTAGTTTCACTCTACTCTCTATAAGCAGCAATGTGTCGTCTTCTGAAACACTATTTTGTAACTTCAAGGAGGCAGCTTACTAAATTATGACCTATACCCTCTCCCTTCCATGGCAACAGTGGGAACGGGATGGTTTTCTAGCAGACCAATACTCTCCAAAATGTAATAGTGTCAAGCCTTTCTTTCATTAGAGGAATGTAGACTTAAAGTTGTAACTGCTTTGATCTTGCAGCACTAAGGCTAGTACAATCCAGACCTCATTTGGTAGAAATTAAAGTTGGGATCAAAACTATCAGCTCAGGCATAAATAATCTATTTTCCCTCTAGAAAGGATCAAGAGCAAAAGTGTGGGTGTCTATATAAATCATGAGTGGTAGGTTTCCATCAGAGTCAAGATGAGTTATGTTTCAACATCTCTGGAGCATGCAATATCATCCACAGTTGCCTGATTCACTGAGCCATGTTGACACTGCAGGAAAAGTATTAGCAATTAAAGTTAACGACAAACAAGCTCATGTACTCAGTGAGCCACTTATCTTACATGCTTCTTGTGTGTGTGAGAGGATTTGTTGAGGGGTTTGTGGCATGGGCATGGCATACAAGTGCCCCGTGTTCTCAGTGGTATGGATGAGCACACACCCCACCCCCTCACAAAACCCCCCCAACAAACCCAAACAAAAAACCTGGTATAAGAACTGACACACTGTGACATATCTAGTGAAGTACTAATCAGGAATGTTCTACAACAGTCATGTGGCCATATCTACTAAGAATTTATCAGTTATTCACCATACCCTGAGCTTATCTCATGTATCAGTTCAGAACCTGTAATGTTAAGGCTGAATGAGCTTGCATTGAATGTGTGTTAAACGAATACCAGACACCCCAATGTTTCTTAAAATTATTAATTTTCAGCTAAACATCACTAACAAACTTGGCTTGATGGACAGGCTTTGTGCAAAAACCTTCAATGTGTTTGGGAGATAACTTGAAGCCATGCCACAAACAGTTCCAAGCCCACCCAGACATCCTCCTGTGGTCACTCTACATTGGTAAATCTCAACCTGCTCCCTTACTTGCTTGGCATATCCTGTGCTATGCTGGTTTCTTTCGAGCTAATGCAGAGCCTATCCATGTTTTATATGAAGTACTCTATGGTTATTTTTTTCCATTTGCTCTCTTGCTTTTTTTTGTTTTAGATCTTCCATTGCTGTGACTCTCATTTTTTTGTCATAGTTGTGTGACTGTTGTAATTATGCCTGTGTGCACGATTACACTGTCCTCAGTGCAGCCCTGCATTTGCAATTAAGTGCATTAAGGTCAGGACTCTACTGTTTAATCTTTCAGTTCTTCTAGGAAACAAGGTTTTGCATTATACAGAGGCACACCATCATATGAACAACACTAATAAAAAATATTTACTGCTAATGGAGAAAACTGTTCTTAGATAGGAGCTCAGGCCTTGATCCAGTTTTTGACAGTCACCAGCAATGCTTTTGCAGATCTGCAGTGTGCAGGATTGTGTCTGAATCTAGCTGACATGGGATAAATTTTTAAGTCTGCATTCTTGTTGGGATCTCAACTTTTATAAATGATCTGGAAAGTTAAAAAATAAAAAGGGTAACTGCAATGGAGTTAAAGAATGCAACATTGAATATATTCTGTATGTATGTGATATTGTCTGTAAGCATGACCAATCCTATTTATCATGCAAATTAAACATGTCTAAATCTGCAGGTTTCAAGTCTTTCTCTAGACAGGAAACTGCATAGATTTGTTTTAATTTCTTCCATCTTACTATTTTCTTCTTTTTCTATGTAGTTCTGTACTGACAACATAAAACCTACTGTTTTCATAAAACACCTGTAGTCTAAATATTTAGAGTTGTTTGTCTTTTGGTCTGGGAGTCTAACTACCCTTTCAATACATTTTTATACTACAGAATATTGAAGTTTTGCATGACATTTATCATCTTTCAGCTGAAGGGAGAAAATTCATTACTGGCAATAAATGGATACAGCCACACTGCTATCACTGAAATAACATCTGGTTATGTGGGGGGGGAACTTTGGTTCAATATCTCTTTTTTTTTTTTTCTTACATCAGTAGGATTAAATTGGGAACCATATTTTTTCTACATAATAATGCTAAATGTTCTCATCAATTGAAAAAAAGCACTAACATTTTATAAATGAGCATACCATATAAAGTCAAATATGTATTCCTTCGGACCTTTAAATCCTGCTTTCAGCATAAAGACAGATTGTTGGTATAGTAAATTAAAGCTGCCTTACTGCAGCTATTTTGTCCAATGTTCTATCACAGACTCATATTAATATTTTATCCCCTTTAATATTATTACATGATGCAGGCTTTCTTTAAATGGATTTGACGGGCCTCTTGGTTGGCTTGACAACCAGAGGGAAAAATTAATGTTCTGCATTTAATCTCAGCTCAAGGCGCTAAATTATTTTGGAGGTCGAAGCTGTCATGCATATCATGCTAAATTATTGAGTGTAATAACTATTAGCCTGATGTCTATTTATAGATTTTTTTTTTTAAATTGTTGTTTACTTCATGCATCTTCAGCTAATTTTGAAGGGAACATCTCTTAAGTTTTCCTCATCTGGTACAGTACTACTGTATCTTTTACAGATATGCCACTGGAGGTTACTTAACCAGCAACAGAGAAAGAGGTGATGGAGTCAGCAATCCTTAAAGCTGTGGAAATAAAATAGGTTTCATGCTGATGAATTGCATGGTGTACACAGCCTGTGTAACATATATGGCTTCAATTATATTTGAACTGAAGTAGTTAAATTTAAAAGTTAATCAAGGAAATAATTTTTTCCTTGTTTTTACTCTCGTTGAGGAGATGTAGATCCCAAGGATGAACTGAACCACTAAGCATGTGACTTGGAAACCCAGATTTAAAGCTTAAGGACAGTGACTTTTTACCTTGAGTACCATATGCTTTAGGAAAGATGTAATGCAGGAGAGACTGAACTATAAAATGTTATTAGCAGTTGTTTAAAGAATGCTACAATATAAATTGTCACATTGAGATAATATAATTATTCTCACTGATGTTGGTACACATTTTCATAGCTTTGCATCTCCTCTGCTGTCTTAATCTGCCATGCTACGTAATGTCAGGAGGTGTGATAACGTACGTACTCTAGAACAATGTTAGGCTTACAGGCCTCTGTGTATAGCGAGTGCTCTGAGGAAAACCAGTCTCTAGAAGTGAGTGTGTATGACATATCACTGTCTTCTGAATTGCTGCTTCTCTCTCCTGGCACAGGAATCCGTTTCTCACCTCTGGGTTATATTCTCACCCTTGGAATATGAAAATAACTTGTAGTTTATCTGTATCATTTAATAGCAATCTCTATACGGTGCTTCGTGAAGTCAGACTTCTGTAACTGTTTCCCTTGAAGCAGCATCAATTGTGACCAATGGATTATAAGGAAGTGCTAATGTCTGGAAGACTGTTTGTCTTCCTTGCAGTGAGTAGTGATGAACCAAAAATATTTGTGTTACCAAATAGTGTGTGCTTATCACAAAGGTGGAGACCATGGTACTGTTTGTATATGAGTTGGCACATTTTTTTTTTGTTAGATGTATAACAGGAATGTCATCCTATGGTATGTCTTGTAGGATCTGTTGATTCAATGTTAGAACAGTTAATGTAATAAACTGACTCCTTTTAGGTATCAGCATAACCAAAGTAACTGCAGTGTTGCCTTGTCATTCTGACAAAAGAAAATTAAATGCGTCCTTGTACAAAAGCCCACATAAAAATGTGCAGTTTAGATTTGTGTTACTTTGAACCAAGGCAGGATAAACAAATACCTTTTATATAACTGTCACTTAAATAGTTCTGCTTGTCAATGTTTTGACTGCAGTAGAATATGGTTTCTTAGTGAGAGTTAAATTTTCCTTTTCAATGTACCCTCTAAGCCCCAGCCCACGTCATCTCTCACTAACTCTTCCACTGCTGCAAGTTCATTGTTGTAACACAGGACTTGAAACTTCCCTGTAGCAGACTCTGTTGAATAGCTTGAATTAGAAATAGAAATGGATAGATGAAATAATTGCCTTGGCATCAGTACACAAATGTCTGTAGCAAAGCTGGGGATAAAGCCTTAGGCAGCTCAACTCTGTGCCTTGACCACGGTCCTCCTTGACTCTAAGGAAAAGAATTGTGTCCCTTCACTTCAAGAGCCAGGATGTCTCTTCTTACAATGTCTTAGTGACTGAAGCATGCTGTTTCCCAGAGCTTTTTGCTTACTCTTTTGTGTACTACTTAGTGGACTAGAGAAATTTGAAGATATTTCCCTTTTGTAAAAAGGTATTCTGAACAACTACAGCTGGTAGAGGACACATGCAGATCCAGACAATCAGTAGGAGCCTGTGTATGCTTAGTTTGCTTCTTCACCACTTATTTTTTATCTGGTCTGAATAACCAAAAATGTTTATTCCCTAGACGTTTTTGCTTACATGTTTCTCCTCCAAGTCAGGTTGCCTTTCCTGCTAAAATTGCTGGGTATTTAACTGTAAGTACACCGAGTCTTAGTTACCTGCTGGGGTATATTATCACTACTAATTTTACCATGTTACTTCTTGTTTGTATCTTATTATATTACTTTTTGTTATATTGCTACTCTTTAAATTCCTGATCCAAAATGGAGATATGAAGGCAGTCCACTAACTGTGAGTGCAGTAAGGTTTGCAGTTTTAAAAGTGCAGGTAATTCAGCCTTGAGCCAAAATTATAAATAGTCCATAGACTCTCTTATTCATCACAACTTGTGTTTTGCTTGCACTGTGAAATGCTGATTAAAAAAAAAAGTATGGCTGTATAGCAGACTAAAATAGTTTTCTGGATAGAGTATATAAGGCACAGCTTTCTGTGCTGTGTTTCTGTCACTTTCTCTTCCAGTGAATTAACGTGACATGCCACATTAAACAGTTGAGGGATGTCTTCGTAAGCAAATAGGAGTCTGTCCTTCAATTGTGTGAGCTCAGTTGAATGAACTTAATATAATTAAATAGTCTCCTCTTTAGTTTGGTCAGCTAATGTGGCTTTAGATTTTCTAGCTCCTAAACATTGCTTTTCAATCATATCACACCCATTCAGTTGAGTAAACATGACTAAAAACCACATTAAATTTTTCACTCATTGAGACCTAGCCTTAGAGAAATTAGTGGTGAATTGGCCTGAGGATGCCAAGTTCAACCTTATTTACTTTAAAGCCCGTGGCAGCTTTGCTATTAACTTCCACAGGATTGCAAACACAGTATAAGAACATGATTTCTCAAGCTATTTCACCAATTAAAAATTGATTTTTGGCTTTGTGTAGATTAAAGCTGCTAGATACAAAGTTGTAGGTGGTTTTGTATTTCCACACTGTAAGACTTGTTGCCATGCAGCTTATACAAGAACTGAGCTGGAAATAGTGGTAAATCTAATTCTGGTTTAAAAACAACAAAAAATACTGCCAACAACTGTGTACAACACCTATATACACAAATGTCTGTGTACAGAGTTTCACTGACTTCAGTATAAAGCAGTTAATAAAACTACCAGAATCAATGTTAGCTACACTTTTTTCCAAGGCAAAATCCAAGTTCTGACTGTATATAAATTTATTTTTTTGCTGTAATTCTATAGCTTAAGTTCTTTTTGGACTGCCAGTTTTCACTGTCCTTGATGATTTAAATTAGTTATTCCTGAGGGGAAGAAATAAACACTTTATGGATTTAATTGTTCCTTCTCACATGGAAAAAACCTCCAGCTGACTACAGTCTGCTTTCCAGATATGCTGATGCAGGATGTCTCTCCTTGCATCTGTCCAGCAGCATTTGGAGTCTGAATAGATTCATTCTGATTCTGAGCTGCTCCAGTAAAAATTTCTAAATTAAGAAGTTTTTTCATGACCTATTTTCAGTTTGAACAATGTGTTGAAATTCATAACTGAACTCAGAGGAAGGTCTACCTGGACCATAAACTTATATTACCATTTTACTATTGAACAACTCTAGTTATTTCTTTAGTAGATTCTCAGGAATGAATTATCTTCATAATCCTTTTTTTTATCTTGTTTTGGCCAGGCAAGTGCAGGATAGCAAGTATACAAGAAGCCTACAAATCTGCAGCAGGAGTGAAGTGTGTTGAGTGTATGTCTTGCATGCAGTGACTATGGACCCTAAGACTGCTTAAATTACATTAAATGAAGTTTTTTCTGAGTTAAGTGGGAAATTCTCAGCTAAGCAGTTGCACTTAGAGCTTCATCCAATGTATTGACCATATGACATCCCACTCTGTTTTTTCCTCATTGTGACCTACACTGCAGTGAGGAGAACTTAAGTTAAACAACAGGATGAGCTTTCTGGTTGTAAGCTGTGAAGCAAAGGGATAGACTGTCTGGAGGAAGCTCTGCACCCTTAGGGGATGTAAGAGGTTAGACAGGCATCTCAGAATGACTCGGGTGTTCTTGATCCTGGTTTAGGTCAAGGATGTGGACTAGATGCCCCGTTTAAAGCCCTGCCAATGCTATTCTCTGATGGTTCTGGCTTAGCAATGTTATAGTGAGCACATCAGTATGGGTGAGAGCAATGTAACGAGGAAGAGAACTTAACTTAGAGTGTACATAAACCAGTGCAATATATTTCTTTGTGGTGTTCAGAGGTAGGAAATTCACATGTTTTTAACTTTCTACTATTGTAGATATCTAATGAGAGGTTTCAGATTATAGCATTCAACTGGAAAAACAAAACAGTTTGGGGAAAGAGGTCCTGTTGTCTCCTTTTAATGCATAGAAATCTGATGCATAGTGATATTTGGAGTTAATCAGTGAGCCTGAAGTCCAGGATATGAACCAGTATCACTAAGTCATTGACCATAAGCAGCGCTTGCTTAGCTGTGTGTCCCCAGTGTATCAGTAAAATGTGTGAGTGTCCAGAAACATCTCGCAGTCATTTTATTGTGGAGCTATAGCACGTGCTGTCCCTTTAAGTATGGAGCTTTTAATGCTGCATAGTAACTGGGTTTCTTAGCTTAAATAATTAAGTGGAAGTAGAATATGCAGGTTAACTTCTATCACTTGTTTGTAGGTGAAAGCTGATGAGAATCCTTCTCATTTTGCAATTATTCCTAGGGAAAGGGTCAGTATTTCTCATGTGTCCTAGAGCAGGCAGTATCCTTTCTATGCTGCTGTTGAATAGGATGAACTAAGCTCCCTGAGATCAGCAGAAAGGGTGTTAGAATGACAGTAGACTATTAAAAAAGTAGCTAGCTACACATCTTAATAGAATAGATATTTTAATGGTCAAACATTCCTGTATAAGCAATTCTATTGCTGAAAGTCCACAACCTTTTAATGGTCCTTTTATTATTTTCTATAACTTCACATCATATTTAGTTACCTGGAATTCAGAAATCCCAATGAGTAATATCTGGTCTACTTTCATTTCTTAGCAGCGATCCTCCTATGCAGTCTTACCTTTGTTGACCTACATTTGAAGTGCTGCTCTGTGCTGAAAAGCTGCAACCATCATTGAATAGCATTGTATAAAATAGACTTACTGCTTAACATTCTCTCTTAGAGTGAAAAGTCAGCAAAAAAGCCCCAAACATTCCTGCTTTATCCTGTGAGCAACTTGGAGGCAATAGTCTTAAAAAGAAATACAGGAAACTTGCATCACATATCATTCAAGAACTGGTTGTTGAACTTCAGTGAGAAAAATTGATTTGTATAATTGCAGAAGGTGTGGTGGTGGCAGTTGCACAGGCCCCAGCAAGGTGGGGTGAGAGAGTTTGTGCCAGCAGAAAGCCTCTCCTCAGCTGGTTATGATCGGCTCGGAGGCAAATCAGGTATACTCATTCCTTCATGCTGCATAAGTACTGCTGGTGAGTAGCGTTGGAATGGGGCCTGAAAGATATATCAGATTTTTTAGCTCTCCTAGCTGGCTGACTTTTCTTTGAAGGCAGCTTATTTGAAAGTGGTATTTCTGTATGTGTTGACTGGCAAGGAACACTCTGGATTGAAACACTAGCAGCTGTGGGGCTAGAGAAATTAATTTCTCCTCTGATTTTCTTTCCAAAAAGCTTCCCTGTAGGTAGAGTAGTAAAGGCTTCTCTTTGGTATCAGTTCTGACGCTGAGATTTGTTTAACCATTATCAGAATTCAAGTAGAAATAGAGTGGTAGGTGGGAAAGACAGTGGAGTAACAAACTTTGGACTGTCATAACCAAGAGTCATTTTAGACAATTGGAGAAGGATGAAGGATAAAGTAATCTCTTAAGTCAATGAACTTATGGAAATTGATTTATTTACTAGTAGAATGACATGCAATCCAGTTATCAGACTGTTGTAAAGAAAGAGGAACAATGCTGTGCTTTGTGGAAATAATTTTGAGAGGGATTTCAAAGAGAAAGAATTTTGCTAATGTTTTGAAAGATTTGAGACTTAAGTATATAGTTTTTGAGGCTGGTGGAACCTGTAATTGTAACTGTTATAATGGAGCACCATGGTAAGAAAAGATTGCCAGAACATCCTGGCAGGATGTGGAAAAAGTAATGAGAATTTGCTTGCTGCAAAGTGAGATCAGGCTGTAAACTTGGAAGAAAAATAGGACTATGTTATCCTTGAAACTAAGGAGCTTATAATTTAATCAAAAGAAGCTTGTAAGAAATAATGCAGTAGATTTCACAAATCATGAAAGAAAACCCTGTCTTAATCTGTGTCCAGTTTTTGGACAGATAATTGTAAAAAGTGAGAGGTGTGCTGAAGCCTGAAAGTAAGAATGGAAAATACCAGAGGAGAGGCAAAATAGATTTTTGTGCAGCAGAAGAAAGTAATTGCAAGAAGTTTTACATAGATCTAGTGACTAAATTATCACCTTGAACACAAATGAAGCTTATATGCTTATAAATTTGCCCAGTCATGCAGAAACCAATACCCCGTAACTAAAGTTACAGTAAAGAATGTATGACCCAGTCACATTGAACATAGACGTGTTTGTGTCTTAGCTTGCACAGTGGGGGAACATGCCTACTAAATATGTTTGTGAGCTAGATGGGATTGCATCAGGAAAGGAAATTATGTATTCTAGGGCTGAAAATACACTCAAAAAAATAATATGCCATCATAGAATAACAGGAACTGCTGTAGATAGTGTAGAAAAAAAAAAAGCCAAACTAAGTGAAAGTATGGAGATAGTCTAGGACAGGCCAGAATGTCAGGCACTGAATCATGCTAAATATTAGTTTTACCCTTGGCATCACTGACCTCCTTTCTGACAAAGAATATCATTACATGTTAACATATGTAAGGAAAGGTAAAGGCCTTGGTCTAAAACTGAAGTGTTTGTACATCCTGTAACATAAGTGCTCTATGGTCCTTCAAATGGTTGCTATTTCTGCAGTTCAGTAGCACTCCTAAACGTGTAATTTCATCCATAAATTCTGCGCTGACTGCTAAATGTGGTAAGTGCCCATAATAGATCTATTTGATCCTTATGATTTGCCCTACCAAATACAGGGCATCCAGGGACTGTTCCTGCATGTGGTGCTGTTGGCTGAAATGCTGCTGCTTAGAAAACACGGTATCAGGTGTACGGTCACTCTTCTTACAATAGAAGAAACCCCAACCAGATCATATGCGACACTGAGGGCTGAGATGACCTATTTAGCTCAACCTGAGGCCACTAGATAGATTAGGACATGTCAGGGACTTTTCACAACTGGGGATGTTACAGAGGAGTATCTGGGATGTCAGCAACCCAAGAGAGCCTTATGCATGGGGGAAGTAAGTAACAGCAGTATGAAGGGCTGAGCGAAACAACACAGACTAAAACTGCCAAGGTTCAACTCTTCATATGGATGGTGCTATCACTGACTCTCTGATAACTTTGATTTACATGTTATTTTATCCAGACTTTTTCTTTCAACGAAGGGAATGATTAGAGCTAGAGCCTGACAGATGGAGACCCTACTCTGCTTCTCATGTGTTGCCTTTTTAAAAGTAATTTTGGTTTATGTACTCAATTAAAAAAAAATATAAAGATCATAGCTACAGGATCATACTGAGTGTTTTTCTTGATTGCTTTCACCTAAAATACTGCGTGATGTTATTTATAAGGCTGGTATCTAATATGACAGTGCTAATTGGATATGCTCTTTTCTCATCTGTATTTCCTCGTACATATCAATGAAGTGCTTTTAAAATGTTAGATATCAAATATCACAACTTTTCTTCTTTGTTTTTCTGTTTTAAAAAAGCCCCTATTTGCATCTGCTAGTTCTAAATCAGCTAACAGCTTTGGTTCCTATAAAGAAGATAGTTATAAGCAAATTATCAAGAGACAGATGTGAAATCTTTCCTCCTTGTGGCTAGTCCTCTCTTCATTACTGTTAATTATCATGGCAGTTCCATGGAGAGGACCAGAAGGCTGTTTTGGCCTCGGATTAATTTGGCCTGTGAGTTGCTCCACTTAAGGAGAAGTATCAAGCTAACTTCTAGAAGAGAGGTTTGAAGCTGTGTAGTTTGGGATACTTCAAACATTTCAAATTCTCCACTTAGGAATCAAATTTGTCCTGGCACATGAGGAAAAGCCAAGGGATCTTGAATTGTACACCATTGTTTCCTTCATCCTCTAGTATGATAATGTAATAATGTAGTTCTGAATCTGGCTCACCAAATGCTTTTTGTGGTAGTATACATGAATGCAAAATCCCACAATTGCAGGTTCATGTAATTCAGTAGAAGTTTAACCTTCTATTTTGTTTTTTTTTTTTCCTGTGCCAAACTTGCAGGTTCTGATGAAGATTCTGATCGTTCTCATGATCAACTTTTTATTTGAAATCATCTACACTGAGACACATTAAAGATATACGTAGATATTTATAATCTAAAACTTTTTGTATCTTTACCATTATAATTTCTGGACTTTTTTAAAAACAGAATCCTGACTTGTCAAAAGGAAACCTGGCACCTTCTACCTCATTGTGATGGCACAGCAGGAAAAACAGATTTTCCCACAAATTCTGAACTATGATAAATTGATTTTCATAGAGGAAGCATTGTTAGGCTGCTAAATTGCTTAGTATGTTTTTACATGTTGAAATCTGTTCTTTAAGCACACATTACTGCAGTTTGAGCTGTTTGAAAAAATTCTAGACAAGTCTTGTTGTTCTGAAAATGCAGGGTTTTATTCAGTGAGGAAAATTATTAGAAGATGAGTCCAAAGAGTAGAAATCTCAAGGACTCTGTTTAAATGTATTTGAGCCTCTGGATGCAGGATCTGGTAACAGAATGCCTCTCTCCAGGGAAAAGGAATGTGAGATGATGGTTCACTCACTTTGGGACAATAGATATGACAGATAATGGAGAATGTCCTTACCTGCTGATTCACATCAACTGATAACTTATTTTCATTAGCAATGGTCCAGTCAGATCCTTTCATCAGACTTCTAATTCAGTGACCTGTAAAATCAGAAATGTCCAAGTCATTGCCATAAAAATATATATCTAGGTGCACATTACAGTTGATAGTATTCAGTTCAAGTTGAAAATAAAAGGTGAATTTCATCTTGCAAGAAGTGTTTGAAAGGATGTTTTCAGAAAAATGATATGCAGATATGATTGAGGTTGGTAATTAGCTATAAATGCTTGTCTTCTGGGAAACTGAGCTCGAGTAGCAACCAGAATGCCAAAGTGTGTCCCCCTCTGACCTCCCGTAAAAGGTTATACAACATCAGTATTCTGTGATCCCAAGTGCTGGTATTTTTGGCTTTCATGGAGATTAGTTGATTTAATTATATTTAATTTATTGATTGAAATCAATTTAGTTGATTTAATTATATTTAATTATAGTACTCAGTTTCTTCTTCAGAGTACTTTTGATTTATTAACAATTGTTGAAAATATTTGTCACACTCAAGATGAAATTCTGTCCACAGAGGTGAGTGGCAGTATTGCCATGGACCTTAAACAAATTGATCTATCTACTATCCTGTAAGCAGTAATTATACTGCATTAAAACAAGAAGTCAACGAGCCAAAGTTGCAGTGAAATGGCCAAATACTTCTTAAGTCAGATCTTTGCTCATTAATATGTTAACAGCATGGCTGGCTTTAAAATAATGTTAAGTTTGCTCAGTTAAGGATTCAGAAGCCAGGAAATGGCAGATCTTGGTCTTGTGGATGTGTAACATCACGGTTCCTAATTAGATTAATGCGTACTGTTTCTCAGATCCTGCTGTATGATGTTTAACTGGCTAATTTATTCATTAGATTTTTTGAGTCTTTGTTCTGTGTATAATTTGAAATCCATGCTAACATACAAAAATAATGTATAGAATGTATAGAATTCAAATAATATGACAAATCTTTCTTACAAGGAAAAATACAGCTTATCTCTAGAGATCTTCTATAAACTCCCTGCAAATGAATCTTTTGATTTTAATGATGCTGCATTTGTGCTATGCTTTTTGGTCTTTTACATCTTGTTTAGAAAATGACATTCACATTTAGAAATGTGAATAAGGAAAATGATTGAGACTAAATTATGAAACTTGACACTCGATGTATGTAAAGTGGATTTGTTTTGATAGTTTTCTCCTTATTCCTGCAGTCCTGCACTAGTGTGTTTTTGTGATCTCAGTATCTTAAAGGAGGGGAGAGACTAAAGGTGGCAATAATTACTTTGCTAACAAAGTGTGATTTTTTTTTTTTATGGTACCAGACTTCCATCAAGTGATATCTTATAGCTTTGAAGTGTGTGTCTCCTCTGCCCACAACCTTCTTCAAAGCAGAGTTAAGTAGTGGAGATAGGCATTAATGGCCATATTACAGTAAATTGTATCGGACTGCGGAAAGGAGGAATGTCAAGAAGTGAAAAAGACATTGACTCTATTACATTTTATCCATATTCTACAGTAATTCTGACCCCTCAGCGATAACAGTAAAGGGTAAATATACTCAGTATATAATGGATGACTGCTTTTCCCAGTTCTGTTACTGCCTAGGTGCTGGTTCTTTGATGCTGGCAAATCTAGTTTATTTGGGTTTTTTTGAGGGGGTCTAAACCAGAGCCAGAACTCAAATTTTCTTACTCAGTAGTTTAGAAAATTTAAAAATATATCTGATTTGAAGCCACAGGCACCTTATTTGGAAGAAGAATCACGCTGCTGCTTTAGGTATGTTCATGCCTGTGATTAAAAGCTTTTTACATATGCATCCATCTCCTTTAGCTGTTCTGCTGCCTCTGTTTGAGAATAACAGTGCTATCAAAGTGACAAAAGGCTAGGTTGTACTCCTAAGGGAAGTAATTATAGCAGCACAGAACAGAAGGTAAAATTATCATTTGTTTGCTATTTTATAGTGTAGCACCAAATATTTATCATAGTATTAGTAAAAAAGCCATAAACTTTATGTAGATTTTAGAATATAACAATAAATGAACTTGCATTGCAATAAAAAGCTAGGTTTTCATGAGACCCAAAAGAAATCTGTTCTAACAATGGTTTAGTCACAGTACAAAATATTCAGGATGCAGTATTCTGCTGTCTTGCTTTACACAAGAAAAAATTGGTAGTTTTATCCATGGGCATTCTTCAAAGTTTGGATAGACTGTTCTGAGGCTAAGCTCTAGCTGTCAGGGCTTACTGTATCAGAAGGGAGATGTCGTATGCATGTCAAAGGTAGGAAGTGGTTTTTTGTGTTTTGGCAAAAGATATCTGAAGGATGGCCTCAAACTCTGTATATTTACCTGAGGTATCAATGCAAAGGAATATTTTGCTAATCTGCAGTTGTTGGGGATAGTCTGGACTGTGGCAGTAACAAGTTTGCTCTTTCACACAAGTGAGAAAAGCGCAGCATATGTGTTTCACAAGACAGCTAAAGCTTTGTACCTCTTGTTCCTCATTTTCTGTATTGCCCTTCAGGTGATATACGCTCCTGCAGCAATTAATCCAGCCCTTGGCTGTGCCCACTGCAGGTAGTTAAATACTTGTTCAGCTCATAAATGAATGACTTTAAACAACGTACTGGTGAGTTCTTACCGCCTTGCAGCTTAATGCATACAGTGATTATACTTCTTGGTCAAATCACGTATGCTGTTCATACATGTGAAACTAAATGTTGGATCATTCCAGGGCAGGCAGTGGGACAGGTTGGTGAGTATGTGATCTGACAGGTTTGCATCCCTTGGGCAACATGGAGGCTTTGTGCCCAAGTGGCTCAGGAGAGCAGCCAAGGCTTGCCTGTCCATGCGATGGGACAGTGTAGCTATGATGAAATCTCTGACGGCTGCCCTCTGTCCCGTGATGCATTTAGTAGCACTTTGGTGGGGGGGGGAAGAGTTTGTATCTCCAGATTTCCTAAGAGGAAGGTTAATGTAAAAGATAATGCTTCACATGGCCAGGTTTCCTCTAGCAGTGAAGGGTTCTTCTGATGAATGCAGATCAAACACAAGAAACTTCTTTTTCTGTGGAAAAGTCAGGGAAATGTATTTTCTGCTATGCAGTCATGCGTGGGTGCTGAAGAGCTCAAGTTAATATGACTTGGTGAAGGCTGCATTTGATTTATTCTCCTGTTCTACATTCCTCTGCAATCTTATCTGCTGGCTGGTAAAATTTTGAGGTGTGATGTAACAGGACCTTCAACGTGATTTCAGTACAGAGACTATTTAAAAACCCCAATCTGGGATTCTTCTACCGTGTTCTACAGATAGTCATTGTGGCTCTGCTGATAACATATATGGCCCTTAAGGTGAGGCATGGGTAGGAAAAAAGGCATAAATAGGAGTAAGCATATAGGTTCATATGCAATATTATGATCCATATGTTGAAGTATGTTATTAATTGATAATTCATGTTTGAAATCTTTAGTAAACATTCATGCCAGCTATTCATCAGTCATTCTCATACACTAAAGCTAAAAAAAAAACCCAAAACATTTCATTTTGTCTGCACAGGAGAAAAATGCTCAACTCTGTAGATCATTAGTGACTTGATTGATGCATTGACTAAATTTGGTCTATTATGCTAATACAGATCACAAAAAAATCAAGATATATGTTCTTGTATTGATTATACATTGAAATGCTGTAGTTTTATCAAATGTAATTACTTTCTGTAGGTTTTTTTTACCTGCTTCTGATGTTATCTTATAGAAGAATTCTGTTGAAAGAATCTGCTTTCAATAAGATTTGGAATTAAAAATATTTAGCATCACATATCAGTAACACACTCCAAAGCACATTTACCTTATACTTAATCAGCATGTATGTATCCAGTAAGCAAAATCTTGATTTGCAGATCACTGTGGTTAAGCACTTCTCTAAAAATTCTGCAAGAAAATCTTTTTGAGCTACAAAGCTTTTTTTAAAAGTATGTTATAGTGGAAGATATATTTTTAGTAACTTTATCAATACAATGAATATATTTCAGGTAGGATAGAGTAAGTGCTGTAAGTAGTTTATTCCAGGTTGTACTCCCAGATGGGGGCAGCATTGCTTTAAAAAGAAAAAGAAGAATCAGGCAGTCCTGCACTGGTAATTAAACTGTTCACTCTGAGGAAGTAGATAGGGTCCCAAATCAGACTCATGAATCTGTGGGTTAATAACATGTTAGATCAGCATGCCCCATAATCACTGCTGTTGATCTATTTGTCTGTCTTTTTAAACAGTGAATTGATTTTAACCAAGGATTCATGGAAGGGAAAACTTTCATAAGGAAAAAAAGTTCAGAAAAACTAAGGAAACTAACCATGCTTGCTGCTTCTTTAGCCCTAGTGGATAATTTCTCTTTAAACTATGCTGCTGTTCTTAATCCTGCTGGGAAACTAATTCTTGGCTTTGCAACTTAAAATATTCTTCAGGTATTACCCTGTGTTTGAGTATTTCTTATTACCAGTAACTGATTATGTAAAGAATTGCAAGAATCAAGGCTGGTGCTGTAGAGATTGAAGGTGACTGAGTTTACTGCCAATAGCCTGCAAAAGCATCAGCCTCTGGGCTTTGTCTCTGGTGGTGCATTTTTTGGGGTTTTCCATAGCAAAAGAGGAATTCCTTCTCCTTCAGTCAGACAGGTGTTTATGCACACTCATTTACCTCCTCTGTCTCAGAGGACCACTGCAGCAGATGGAAAATCATCTTTATTAATCCTGGAAAATGGGGAATACATTGAGCAAATGGCAGTTTGCTCAATAAAGGAAAGAAAAATAAATGGGCAATTAAATTATATTTAGACTGTGTTACAGGTACAGCTTAGACCAATTTCAAATCCTGGCACTCACTTGCTTTGGAACTAGATCATCATTGTTTTTCTTCAGTTCATAAAGTTTAGTTGCATTGCCAGTGTTTCCATAGCGTGAAGATAAAAAACTGCACAAGAAGTTAATGAATTTCTTAGAGCAATTGAAGGTAATTCTTTTGCGGCTTGTTTTTCTGTGGCTAGAGCAAAGGATAGAGTGAGAGGAGGTGTCCTGTTGCTGCTCCTGTAAAACTGCTAGATTAATTAGACTTGAAACCTGCTGCCAATTGCTTGCTTGCTTGTTAACTAGCATAATCCCTTCCACATTCAGGCTGAAAAAGGAGGTGTGGCAATCAGAAGATTTGCATCTTTGTTTTTATTACCAAGAATGGTGATCAAAGCCTTGTAAGAATAAATTGGTAACACCCACTACAGAAAATTTCTTTTTTCAAGCAGGTCAGTTGTCAGCTATAAAATCTTCTTCTGGGATGAAAGTAAGCTGGAGAGGTGTACCTGTAAAAATTTGCACTTGTATGCATAAAGTATTTGTGGAAGTGTACATAACCTGGGGTATATTGACATAGATATATTTAATAATGAAAAATAAGTTTCATTTGGGTGTAAAAAAGCCTGCAGAAGTGTGTTGTAACACGGATGGAGTTGTGATTATGACTAGCAGCAAAATTACACACTTATCAGCAATGTCTGCGTTCTTAATTTGTGTTACCACGTTTGTATGTGAAGAATCCCACCAAAGTGCTCATGGTGATGGCTTTCAGGTTTGTTACGAGCAGAGACAAAGGCAACAGAGCAAACACCCTTCTCACCAAATTATAAAGGTGTGTCCTCATGTCAAATACTACCTGAGAAAACTCATCTGCTGCATGTGATTTGCCCCACATATTCATGGGCTGACTCTGGATCTGGTACAGGTTAAGAAATGCCACCGTGAACTCTGGGCCAGCTCACATAACAAAAGTATACGCACCTCTGATGGTGAAGGGGACTGAGGTCTAGGTAAGACTGAACAAGGTTGAAATCTTTCTGGATGATTGAACAAATTAACTGTTGGATACACGGGATTGCCTGCAGCAGGTGTAAAATTACATTATATTCAACCTTTGTGTGAGAATTGCAAGAAGAGTAGTTTTGAGGTGCAATTAGGAGGAAAATAAATCAAAATACTTCCTAGGGAGAGAAAAGCTAGAGGCAAGTTGTGTGGGGAGCATGTTCATTTTGCTTATTTCATATCTGTGTCTGCATTGCAGTGAGAGGTGTAATTACAGCAGGCAAAGGCATACCTGAGTGGTCTTTATCCAGCTCAGCTGAACACTGCTGCCTTAAGGCCATGGTAATATCAACTTTGGATAGGGAAGAAGCATCCAAAGTGACTGCCTTTTTAGTTAAAGGAAGACTAGAAGTGCAAGAATAGAGTATTAAAAATGCAAACTAGTATTCTTTAAAATCATACAACTGACATTAAACTTGAGTGATCTCCCTCCCTAGATGAGTGTGTCATGTGCACATGTTATCCCTAGTATGGCTTAATTGCAGTGTTAGAAATGTCCTCAAATTCTCAGAAATTACTGAAATAGTAAAAGATGAGTTGGAAATAATACCTTTTCTTTTACCCGATTGTGGTAGATAGGCTAAGGTTGTAGGTCCAGTTTATAAACCTAGTACAGTTTTTTATGTGCTATCCTTAAAAAAACCAAACAAAAACCCCCCAAAAAACCCAACAAACAAACCCCCATACAACAAGCTGCTTTATTTTGTCTTGTCTTCAGGAAATATGCTTATGAAACTGCTGCAAATATTTCAAGAGATTGTGTGGCTATGCAGATCTATAAAAAATGGAGGACCTAAGAGCACTAAATATTACTGTACACAAGAACAATATTTTCTTGCTCTCTTCCCTTTTCATGGTAGGTTCTTTTAATTGGAAAAAGCTATTAGACATGGTTGTTTTGATTACTCAAAATATTCCCAGTGTTTTATGCATGCAGGTTGATTGCAAATGTATCATGACTAATTTATTTCTCAATTAATGTTAGTCCATTAACTAAAATATTTGTCTACTTGGACATATTTTTTTAGATAGTATACTAACTCTGGTTCTGTGTAGCTGCATTTCAATTTCTGCATTGAAATACTGTTTGCAGAATAAAGATGCTTTATCAGATTTATCCCCGTGAAACTCCATTGATATTAGCCATATCTGACCGTTAAAGTCAACCAGGTCTTACTGCATGTGATTGACTCTACTGTGATCAGTGGTGAAAACTAATGTTATGTTCATGCTTTTCAGGATATGAATAATATTTGCCCGTGTATATGGCAGACAGATGGAAAACCAGATCTTATTTTCAAAAAAGAAATTTGTGCAGAATGTAGTTTTTAAACCATATTTGCTGTATAAAAGCTTAAGAAAGCTTCTCTCATTATTTTCAGACAATCTGTAATACAAAAGCATAACAAATTGTTCAATTAAGCCCAAGACAGGTTATGAGGATATCCATATGCAAGGAAGATATGTTATCTTCATATCTCTAATTTATGATGTGTTTAGTGATAGTAACATATATAACTCCTGATCAGGGAATAGCAGAAGAGGGTTAGCTTCTGTCATAAAGCCTTTTGTACTCAAATATTTCGGGGCAGAAGTATTGGTGACGGGGTGTGTGTGTGTGTGTAGTATGTTGTATTTTGGCCTTCTGTTTCATCTTTAAAAAAAAAGGTAGAGTTTAAGTCTTTATCTTTTTAAGCTACCAACTGATTTCCTCTTCTGTACAATAAAGAGTACTGTCATATTTGATAACTTAAAACATACCCTGAGAGTACTGAGGCAGCTGGTGGAGGAGCTTGTCAAGCTACTCTCCATCATTTGTCAACAGTCCTGGTTAACAGGGGAGGTCCTGGACAACTGGAGGCTTGCCAGTGTGAAGCCCATCTACAAGAAGGGCTGGAAGGAGGATCCAGGGAACTACAGGCCTTATCAGCCTGACCTTGGTACCGGGGAAGATTATGGAGCAGTTCATCTTGAGTGCGCTCACCAGGCAGGTGCAGGACAACCAGGGGATCAGACCCAGCCAGCACAGGTTCATGAAAGGCAGGTCCTGCTTGACAAACTTGATGTCCTCCTATGACCAGGTGACCCACCTAGTGGATGAGGGAAAGGCTGTGGATGTTATCTACCTGGACTTTAGTAAAGCCTTCAATACTGTCTTCCACAGCATTCTCCTAGAGAAGCTGGCAGCTCATGACTTAGGTGCACTCTTTGCTGGGTAAAAAACTGGCTGGAAGGCTGATCCCAGAGAGTTGTGGTGAGCAGAGTTAAGTCCAGGTGGTGGCCAGTCACAAGCAGTGTTCCCCAGGGCTCAGTANTGGAGTGTGTCCAGAGAGAACGGCAATGAAATTGGTCAAGGGACTGGAGCACAAATCTCATGAGGAGTGGCTGAGGGAACGGGGATTCTTTAGCCTGGAGAAGAGGAGGCTCAGGGGAGACCTTATCGCTCATTACAACTCCCTCAAAGGAGGTTGTAGTGAAGTGGGTGTTGGTCTCTTCTCCCAAGTAACTAGCAAAAGAACAAGAGGAAGTGGTCTCAGGTTGTGCCAGGGGAGATTTAGTTTGGAGATTAGAAAAATTTCTTCACTGAAAGAGTGGTCAGGCATTAGAACAGGCTGCCTAGAGAGGTGGTGGAGTCACCATCCCTGGAGGTGTTCAAAAAACATCTAGATGTGGCACTTGAGGACATGGTTTAGGAGGCATGGTGGTGTTGGGTTGATGGTTGGACTTGATGATCTTAGAGGTCTTTTCTAACCTTAAGATTCTGTGATAAAGTGAAACTAAACATATCAGAGATACAGCATAATGGTACCATGGCATTGTGAAAGTTATCAAAAGATGAATTAAACAGAAAACACCAGGGGATTTCTGGTGAACCTCTTTAATCACAAAAGACTTAATAGCATTGGTATTAACCAGGGGTGTCAGTGACCCTTAATCTGTAGTCTCGCTCCCAGTGAGGGAGCAAAAGGCTTTGAGATAGGGGAAATCTGGATTCAGGTGAGTGACCACATGCTGATTGCCGCTTGTGGCTAGGCCTCTCCTTAACTTTATGTGAAACTTTTTGAAAAATGTCTGTTTTGCCCTCATATAGAACAATAACAACAAACTTCTCAGCCTTGAAACCTTTTCATTGAAATGGTATTTTTATTTTCTGATCTGCCCAGTCATTTGATCCTTATGATTGCTTTCAAGCTCTCTCCAGGACAGCATCTCCTCTCTAGCACTGAAGCTAGACAGTATCTTATGTTTTTCTTCTTTTGCAACACAGACCTTTGTCCTAGAGTATTTCTACAGTTCTTTGCAGCCTTTTCCCACTCACTTACTGGCATGGAGAGCTGCTCAGTAAACAAGACTTAATTTATGTCGGTTGGGGGGCTGGGTGGAAGTAGAAATGCCTACCCCTCCTTTACCATTACTCCCAATTACAGTCTGTATAAACTGCTTAGTCTGACAAACTTTTCATATCCCCTAGGTGGCAGGCAGTAAAAGCCAAAAATGAGACCTTTTCTATCAGAATTTTAGGCAACTAAACAAATTGAAAAAAAAAAAAAGATAATAGTAGGTTTTATCACACTAATGCAAGTATCCTGGGGTCACTGTGGGTGAATTGTAATGTCTTAACTGTAAAAGCCCTGTGAAAAAGTTAACCCGATCAAAGCTCAGTTCAGCCAAGGTTTTCTTCTCAAGACAAAACTCAGCTGAGTGTTTTCAGGAGGATTTGCTCAGGTTCAAAGCTCTTTCACTCTGCCTGGATAGCATACATGGCAATGTTGATGCTACCTACCTATGCTCTGTATTTTTCACTGCTTAGTATCCATTAAGTCTATTAACTGGAAAGAAGACTAATATCAGTTAACAACTTCTCACTGTGGGATAATCTCAAAATTAGGTTCTGCAAGGCTTTGTTGGCTTCAGAAGCTCTGAATTTGAACCAAACTTATTAATCCTTCCTAAAGATTTTGTTCTGCTTAAGCTCGAAAGTGTTTTGAACTGTTTCTCAGTTTGTAAGAAAAGATGTGTCTTTGGCCAAGTACAAAGAAGTAAATCTCAATTTCTAGCATGATACATTTTTTTAACCAAAATTTTCCTATTCTATTCTTAACTTTACCCTTTCCTCAAATTACAGCATGTGCTTTGCAAGACAGGAGCAGAATGGAGTGAAGGTTATATTTGGAGTATCTCTCTTTTCCTGTTTTCTTTTTCCTTTTTTCCTTTAAACTTCTAGCAGCATTTCTATTGTGCGGCCTGACTTGATTTAAGAGTGAGGTAGAGAGCAAACTTGCTTAAGCAGCTTCTGGACTGAGATCAGATTCTCTGAAAAGAACTATACATAATAGAGACTGCTATACTAAACTACATAGTTTTTTCCCAAAAGTGAATGTTTCCATGCCACAAAAAAGAGAACTTGAAAAAAGTCTGGAACATTATTAGCTAACATTTCTTATAGGAGTACATACCAGATGTGAAATAGGGACTATCTTTTACCTTTGGTTCTTGCTATATACATTCAGATGTTTAACTCGGTGACAATCTGTGTAATGCATCATTAAATAGTTCTGAGGTCTCACTGGATTTTTATAGTTTCATAATGTATCTAATTAAATCTCTGTCTTTTTTTAAAAAAAAGTAAATCTGAACCTCTCTAAGAAAAAAGTGGAAGACAAAAAAGTGTAAAGTTCAGAAATTACATGATTTGCTAGCAAAAAAACCCCCAGCTATATAGAACTGCAGGATGATAGTTTTAGAAATGAATGTCATGGTAGGAACATCATTATCTAAAGGCCTTCAAAATTTTATTTTCTTATTTCATTTTTATTAGCGAATATAAAAATGAGATGAATCTCTTCCACACAAAGAATTGTACTGCTTTGAGTGCATCTCTATATAAGATTTAACTAAAACTTGTGCCTTCAATTTTTTTAAGGAGGCATAGTGGTAAATTATGGCTTCTTATTGGCTTATGTAGGAGCATTTACTACTTTATCAAATCATGTGAAGACAGACGTTTATATGATGCCTTGAAAATGCAGAGGGGGGGGAGTAATATTAAAAGTTGCTTTAATATTTGTCAGGATAAATTTGTGCAAGGATGGTGACTGTGAAATTTGACCCATGGATGGAGTTCCTCGAAGTCTGAACAAATATACAGCTGCACTTCATGTAATGTTGAATACAACCAGACTTAGACCAACCAGAAAAAGCAAAGGATTAAACAAATGCTCTTTCCATCCTTTCTCTTCCACTCTGATCCTTAAGATGGTTGTTAAAGGTATGAGGGCAGCTTTTTGGTGAGCCTGATATGGGCAGGGCTCACTTTGTGCCTCAGATGTTGCATTCTTGTCTTAGTGGTTACCTTCCTCCTGATGAAAACAACTATTTCTCCATAAACTACAAATGCGACATGTCCTAAGGAGCACTTAAAAGCTTTATGCTGTGTTCTGCTTATTTCCCTTACTTAAGACTTTTTATGTGTCCTTTCTTTTACCCTCTTAAGTGCAAGAATGATCCCCAGTGACTCTTGCGGGTTGAGGATGTTGTCAGCGCAGATCAGAGTTGTCCTGGTAATGGTGTGTGTGACTGAGCAGAGGTTACTCATGTGGCTAGTGTGAGTATAAGGATGAAAGTGTTAAAGACTTTGCATGTGTTACTTTTCAGTCTATTTGCTTGTGTGTCATGTTCTTTGGTTGTGTTTTCTGACCCTCTGCCTGAGTCTTATTTTTGATGTCTTTTGTAACCATTAATGAAAAGTCACAAACCACTTTTCTTCTAAATCATTCATCCAATAAGTAAAAAGCGCCCATATTTCCATGCTTACGGTGTTTAAAATTACTGTGACTTAACTTGGCCACGTAAGAGGAAGGGCCAAGCAGAAAGAGNTTTTTAAGAATTTATGAACTCTTGTGTGTCAGGTTTTACGCACTCAAACTCTTTGGGGTTTGTATGTACACCGAATGCATACAGGTACAGTGGAAAAGTGAAGGCGACTCAGGTTCCGAACTAGGTGTCTCTTTCCATTCTGAATCATATTTAGAACAAACAAGATTCCCCCCTCCTCCCCCGCCGTCACTGTAGGAATGTTCTTACAGCTGTCTGGAGACCCAGGTGAAAGTGTGAAGCTGTGGCCTCCAGTGAGCCCATGTAACACAGCATGCCTACTCTGCTGCAGCAAGATGCCCTAAACAAAATAAATAAGGCATTCCACAGTAGTTTTCCCCATAAACCCAAAATAATTGATTGTGACTTGCCTGATAGTTCTCAAGGGCTCCAAAGTCCTATTACAATCTGTTGGTTAAAAAGAAATATGCTTTATAGAATTCTAGTAAGAAAGGACCGCTGTTGCAAAAATGTAATCATGTGGTGTTCTATATATTATACAGTACTGGAAATTTTGTATGTAATTGATCATATGCAATTGATGTAATACTGTGCTGCTACTCCATGCAGCTAGGGGCAGCTAGTGTTCCTTCGATAAGCTTTGCATGAGTAAAGTAGATGATTTTAATGGAATCTGCTGGATGAGTCATTGCTAAGAGATTAGGAGCCCCAAAAAATTGAAGGAAGAAGCCTCTAGGCAAACAATTGCCAGTTGTTAGATAAAAGAATTACAGTAACAATGTTATCCCTAAACTTGGTGTCTGCTTAATTATTCATAATGTTATACCCAAAAAGGAAAATGGAAAGGGAGGTAAAGCAGGCTATTGCAGTAAATGTTGGGAGTTAATGGAGGAATTGCTCTGTTTCCATCTTTGCTGTAGACTCTTGATATATTGAAGTCTTGCTGCTGCTCCACAGAGCCATAGGGTCCAGCTCTATAAATGAGACTGCTAGTTTTTTTACCTGTGATTGAATGTACAAGGCCTTCATGAATGTTCATTTAAAAAATAAAATCAGATCTTAAAGTAGGAGAGTCATATCTGCTTATTGCTTTATGCCACTACAAAATAAATGGATTAATAATGTAAACAATAAAAGACTGGATAGGAAGTCTTGTTCTGGAGAAATGTTAGAAATAATAAGAAAATTCAATCTTTCTTTGACAATCAGCTCTGAAGGCATCCTGTTGTGCCTGAGTTTTACAAGGTGCTGAGAACCTGATGTAATGTTGTAGGTTGGAAGTGCTACGACATCCACAGCCTTAGGGCTGAGCTGAAGAATGAATGTCAACTGTGATTACAGTTTTCTTGCTTTTGACAATTTGTACTAGAGTTAACCTCTCCTGAATTGTACTTCTGCATTGGCTTTTTAGGTTAATATATGCAAAATGGACATAATGTATGTTTGCAGTTGACTTTTATGACTGTTAGTTATATCTTCCATACTATTGTAATCATAGCCTGATCTGTTTTTGTTAGAAAACATAGATAAATGATACTCTGTGAGCAGGGAAATCACACTTATCACTTAATAAGCTGCCATCCTATTGAAGTGTCAAATGTAACTTATTTGTGCAAAAACTTGAACTATGATCAAATTCTAGGATTTAAATTGATTAAACTATTTTACCTATTAAACTTCCTCTATATTTCACTTTGCTAAGAGGCAGTTACTAAAGATAGTGTAAAAATGCTAATGTGAAGCTGACATCAGACTTTTTTTAAACTTCTCACTATTCTGCTCATGTGTTTTACAGTCAATATTACTGCAGCTGCCTCTTCTCATTGAGTGCAGGTGTCTTAAAGGAAAACACAGATCTGAGGGGATTCACCCTTGGGACGCAGTCTACTAAATCAGAGCCTGGAGAAATTAGAAATGGAGAGTAAAAATGCAAGAAAACACCAAGTTAGGTGAAGACTGGATAATTGCAGTCTACACGAGGAAGCAAGTACTTGCAGACTTGGCTACTGACCATGTCCCAAAAAGACAAAATGCGACTTAATGGCCCAGTTTCCAGAAATAGGAGCTCTTTACTGAGTACACATGGTTGCATATGCTAAACTAGTTATACAGGCAGACGTTTGCCTGCACATAGCCATTGAGATACTTTCCCTAATATCTAAAAGGCATCCATCATCATGGCAGGGTCTACAGTTTGATTTCAGTGAAACGAAGTGGAAAAATAATCTGATCAGAACACATTAAATTTAGAAATTTTTTAACGATTTGCCTTGAAGGAGCAAATTATGACAATAGTACTTTTGCCTTTTTCTTGCTTAATTCTAGAAATAAGTATCTACATATTTACAATTGTATTCCATATTTAAGTTATTTTCTTGCTTCTCTGTCCCCTTCTGTGTACAGGCTGTATAGGAGGAAAATTGTATTGCAATGAATGTGTCTATTGTAATAAAGACTGTCTTGAGTGATGGGGCTGAGAACAAATGTGGTAAACGTTTGTCTTTCCATCTGAATGAACTTCTCTTACAGTTTTTAAAATTGTAATTTTGTGTAATCTTTTTTATCTTCTGGGAGCTATTGATGTAAGTGGAAGATAAAGCTGTTAAAACTAGTGTAGTATATGACTCCAGAAATCAGGGGAGTAACTAGTTTTAACACCGTAAAATGATTACAGCTAATTCTATGTGCTAGTTCCTTTCAAACTTTGTGCTTGCTTTTGGATGTGGGTAAGAGCAACACAAGTCTGAGTTAGTCCGCTTACTGATGCTAGAAAGTGGTAAATGAACATTATGCTACTGTGAATATTTGCATTAAACTATACACTTGCATTTAGAGTTCCTAAGCAGAGCTGAGCATGTTTTAAGCAAGTTACTCTCTCTACTTCAGCTTTACCTTCACCTTGAAATAAAGCTGGCTGTTATAATGCCCTGGTGATGGTTTTCACAAGCTGGTTTGGGGGCAGGGGATGTCAGGCAGTTGGGAGCCAGTATGGTGGAAGAGACGGTTCTCAGCAGGGAGCAACTGGTAGCAGCTGACATCAGTAGCTTACTCAAAGCAGGTTGATGTGCTCACTGGTGGGGCCCTGGGAGCATTAGACTTTCTATCAGACCTAATCCTAACCACTTCTGAGCCATGCACAAGTAACCCAACAGACGTTGCCCAGGTGAAAAATTTTCCCACACTAATCTTGAGAAATTTTGAATTTTGGCAATGTTTGGGGCTTCTGTAATGCTCAGGCTGAGATGAGGCAATCAAAGTGCAGGCTGCAGTAAGAGCTTGGCTGTGTTTGGGCAGCGGCTGCAAGGCTTATCGTGTAAGGCTCAGCCAGTGCTTATGGTGGTGAGGAAGTTTTGAATCTAGTAGTAGTAAGGCTGCACAAAGGCTGCCAAATAATGTAATGTCATTCTTTTCAAGCTCAATGGCTCCTGAGAGAAAATAGTAGAGAGAAATGGAGTTGAACACAGTTTCCATTCTAGAGAAATAGGGTTGGTTTTATCTCCTGTTCCATCATAACATTGAATTTTGCTGGTTTTGTCTTAAGTCAGGTTTGTAAAATATTTATTCTAGATACCGTATGGAAAATGAGGGTAGGCATGGCTTTTGGTAGAGAAGTGTTTATGTTCAGAAGTCTGTTGCTGATATGCAATTTTTTTCCCATTCTTGTTTTTTTCTGTACTTGTGATTTTTGTAAGGTTCTGAATATAATGTTCTTGGTTCAGATGGGATTTTTTCTTTCCTCTTTTGTTGTGGCCATGTGATCTCAGCTGGAGCCTGAGACATGGATGTGACTGACAGCATTAAGCAAGGGACAGTGAGTGAGAACCGATGACCTTCACATTATTGTCTGATAATTAAAGCTGTGATCTAATTAACCCTCACTGCCATTGCATGATTCTTCTGAGAAAACCATTTCTTAGTGGAGTTCCCTTGCTTAATCAAAATTGCAAAGAAGTGGAAATTCTGGACTAGAATGCTTTTAAAACTCCTTCACTGTAGTACTGCTATATGACATCATCTTCGTTACCTCTAGTGTTACAATTCTTATGTATTTGTCATCTAAATTTACACTGGAATTACATATTCACTTTGGAAATACAAAGCCATTTAAGTCCTCTGAAATTTGCTTTGCTTAGGAAGAGAGGTTTTTAATGCCTAAAATAAGATGGAGGCAAGGAGAATTTAAGAGGCACACTGTTCAAGAAATTGGCTTAGAACAACTGATCTTACTAATGTGATTGTAGTGAATCTTCTCTTGCTTTACTACTTCTCTTACAGCTGACAGGATTCAAAATTATGCTTTGCTTACTGTGTCCACTCTTGTCTTCTGCCCCTATTTTCAGTGGTTTTCAAGGGTTTAAAGAGGCAGGGAAGGGATTCATCTTTAAAGACACCCTTTATGCAGAAGGCAGCACTCTGTTTTCTAACTGAGGATGCCTTGCCAGAATTCTCCTTAGCTAAATTCTGAAGTGCCAGCTTTAGATTTAGTGTCAGTAGTTAGGAAAATGACTCAGAGTAAATCAACACCGGTGATACTCAGCTTGGAAGAATTCAACACTATGGATTCCAAAGCAGAATGAAGAGGTTTAGGGCATGTGGTGTTTAGGGGGGAGTGAGAGAAGGAAGAGGAAAGGGAGTAAAATGATGTGAAAATGACAATTGCACTTTTTGAAGTGATAGAGCATTTCTTTATTGTAGGAAAACAAACAGGAAAGCGTGAAAAGCATGATGTCTTCCCATGACTAAGCTGTTCCTAAGATTATACTGTCATACAGGAAAGAATAGTCTCAGGCGGGCAAAGGCTGTGCCTTATTTTGATTTTTATACATCACTACATTCAATTACTTAACGGCAAAAAATCCAGAAACCTCCCCCCAAAAGTGCTGATGTCGTTACTTTTAGTACTTTAAAGTCTAAATAGAAGTTCATTGCATTTTGTCCTGTATATAATATTGAAATAGAGAAGTATGTGTAAAGATTATCAACACTTAATGGTGATACATACTTTCTACCTCCCTGCTAAAGAGGAGCAGAAGAGTTTAGGTATCTGTGCATGAACTGTATAAAGTAAAATCAGCTCTACAAAATGGAGATTACAGTGATACTCTTGAATTCTGAAGGAGGTTGACCCTACAGCCTTTTTCCAGTCCAGTAATACTAGACGAGACCTAAAAGATACTAATCATTATGACCTGCATTGAACAAAGCCTTTAAACACATGCTTTGTTTTAATCCTGAGATTTTATTTCCGTAGTGCTTTAGGGATTGTTGTTAGTACAGAAAATAAAACTTCAAGCACAAAGTACAGCCTGAACCTGTCCTCTGTGGAGCTGAAGGAGCTCAGCTGACTTTGTTACGCTGCCAGACTGGATGGGCTGCCTCCAGGTAAGAGTGGCAACCCAGGCTAAACAGGCTGCACTATTCATCTTGATGTCTCTCTTGTAGACTGGTGTGAATACGCTGATATAATGGGTTTAGTGTTAACATTTTGGCTAACAGGCTCTGCACAGCTGGATCTTCTTTTGGACTAAACCTTGTAGGACTGAGTTTCTGATGATGAAGGTACAAAAGCATCGGGGAAAAAAGTAGTTGCGGGCAAAAATGTACCTTAAAAGAACTATGCCATGCCAACCACTTACAGTTCCAGATATTTCAGTGATTGCATCCTGACTTGCAAGAATAAAGTTCTACTCTATTTATTCTATTAAGGAGAAAAGTAAGCTTCCCTATGAGATAGACTGATTGAATCAGTCTATCCGATGTATTCTATTTGACCATTCCCAAGTTTTTGATAAGATGAAGCAATTTTAAACTTGTGTGACATTCTCATATATTCAGATGCGTGTGATGTATCCCTAGTGACTTGCAGTATACAACTAAAAATTTAAACTAGAGCTTAAAAGGAAGCATTTAATAATTGTTTACGTATGTTTAGAACTAGATGAAGTGTTGGATATCTGCCACAATGGGAAATTTTAAAATGTTAGTTATTGGATGCATTTATGGCTTTGAAATTTTTCTCTAAATAAACTTTAGTTCTTGTGGCTGTGGAATGTGACTAATCTTTCTTTGTTTCTTGCCTCTGTCAGGGAGATTTTCTGTAATCAAAAAACTTTAAAAAAGAAAAAATAAAAACCCTCTTAAAGGATTTAAAAAATCTGAGCGTATGGAAGGAAAGTGCTCTTTTCCTCTAACTTTTATGGTTAACAAAGGTCTAACTTGTTGAGAAAACTTTTAGCTTCAGATGCTTAATTTTACATCTGTGTTCTAGAAAACCAGTATGATTGTCTTGTCTTCCATCTCTTTCTAGCAGTAGTAAGACATTTCTAATGGACCATGTTAGCCTGTTGAGTCCATTCTAAACCTGGTGTTCTGCTATGGAGATCAAAGTAATACTGCCAGTCCTAAAAGAATACTTTTAGTATAATGCCTCTTAGAACTGCTAGTATAGTAGTGACTTGCACAAGGAGAACAGGACAAATCTGAATAGTGTCACGAATAGTGTTTAAATCTTTCTGCCATGGCCTTTTTCTTATGAAATGGTGAGACTTGGCAGCAGAAGATAATTGATAATTCATTAGCATTCATTGCTAGAGGCAATAACATGATTTTGCTTTCCTATCTAAGCATTTTGATTTTCATTGCAACCTTAGTGCATGTCTCTAGAAAGAATGATTTGCGTGGGTGTAGTGTTGCACATGAGCTGACTTCTCTACGTCATCTGTTGCAAATGGGATTCCTCTTTTAGCAGTCATATTTTCTTATAAGGCTGACAATAAAAAGTCAAATTACTGCTTATCATGCCAGAAGTTTTAATAAACAAGTTAGTTTCACACTGAGTGTCAGCTTGCTTAGTGATATAAATCAGCATGCTGTTTATTAGCTGAGCATGTGTGTCCTAATGTGACAAAAACTTTGCCTCAAATCCACCCTTAAAAGGATTGTGCTCCCATGGCAGCCAAGCAGGGCCAAAGGCCGATGGGTTGATATGTGCTTTGACATTAGGTTTGAAATGTTGCTCTACTCTGCACAGCTATCAAAAAGAAACTTCTCTGACATTTAGTGGCTGTAGGAATGGTTTTTAGAACAAACCAAGCCATTGTCAGGAAATCTGGGAGGATGGTGAGGGAAAGGGAAGAAATATTTCAAGGCAGAGCATCTAAAATTAGGTGTCTAATTTACCAAAAGTGAAAATATGTAGAGTAATTGACTTAAGTTCTGGAGTTACTGAGTATCTACCTGAGTGTATGCAGCAGCAAGCCCATTTGGGTGCTTGAATTGACTCTCTATCTAGCTTTAGAAATACAGATGTCTTTACCTTTTCTTTGGTTGGAGGAACAATCCCATGGTTGTCAAGAACGTTTCAGCTAACAGACAAGAACTGTCCATTTCATGCCAAACCTGGCTCCAGTAAGATTAAAAAAAAAAAAGGTACTACTTTGGTACTAGTAGCAATCCATAATGAGATGATGGAATGTTGCTAGTGATGCTAATATGTTATTGAGACTCAAGATCTGAGGGAGCCCAAGGAGTGCTGAAGATAATGCTTTTCAAAGCACTACTACTCTGGTATAGAAGAGAGGCAAGTGAGAAGGAGGAAATTTCTTCCTGTTATCTTGTGTGTTAATGTATGAGCAGAAACACCATCCAGCGACAGGAAGAAAAGCTCTGGACTATTTCAGACAGCCAGTTGCTTCAGTATCCTTGACCCAGCTGTCATCAATCTCTCACACTCATGGGGAAAAGGTTATCTTCACAATGGTCCTTTCATGGAAGTTATTTACTGGGGAGGAGAGAGGTCAGAACATAACCTTATTCTTCTATAGGAACTCTACAAAGTATCTATTATAATTATTGTCTTAACAAGCTAGAAGGTTAGGACTGTTTTTGGGTAAAATGAACAACCTGTTATCCAATGGGACCCAACAGTATTAGCAGAGACTAGAACAGAGATTCCTTGCCCAAGCAGGCCAAAGGCTGCCCCAGGAAAACTGGATCCAAGCATAACTCGGGGCGGGGGGGGAGAGAAAGAATTAATTCTGCTTTTAAAATGGTGGAGTCATCTGAGGCAAGCTATTTCAGTGTTTATTCACTTTAACTGTTCACTTGGAAAGTTTCCACTTTTTGCAGTCTAATGCAGTTTAACTCCAGCTTGCAATCACTAGTTTTTTGTATCCTTGTCAGCAAATGCTAAATGCATCATCTACCCCCAGTAACAGATCTTTCTCTCCATGTAATTCTACATGAAGTGAAAACCACCTTACAGCCTTCTCTTGGACACTGGAAAACGGACCTGAGTTAAAGTCTTTTCTTCGGAAGCTTTCTGCTGTGTGCTGAAAACTGACTTAAGAGCCCCTATTTCTTTTATCTTGGACAAACATTTATCAAACATTTATTTACCCAACATTTAGCTGTCTAACTTTGCAAATGCTGATATGAAGCCGGTCTTCTTATTTGTGCATTTTGTATAATTTCTAGAAAGGATTTTACCCTTACTTGAGTATGACATGATTTAGGATATTTTACATTTGTAAACAGTAACCCAAATTCTCCACATCATTATCTGTATTAATGCGAATTATCTGCTATACTTTTAAAATACTTAATCTCTAAAAAAAAACAACTCTAAAGCAATTCAAGACTTTAACTCAGTGTCCTAATTTGTTATTTTTCATGATCTTGTCAGTGTGGTAGTTGTACTCTTTATATATGGATGTGAGAAAAATTTGAGAGATTTGGTTAATAGGTATTAGAAAACATTTCAGTTATTTATTGAAACCACACAGAAGAGATTTTAACAATCTAGCAATTTACTCTATAGTGTGAACTCCTAGTTGGGAGTAACTGGTAACAGGAGAATGTGTATTACTGCAATTGCAACTTGCAGTCTTTATTTGGAAGTTACAGTTAATGTTCTAAAAGCATGATATTGAAATACTGTTCTCCCACTTCTCTTAACAGCCTGAAATTTGTACTTTCAGATATGATGATTGAGGCAAACTCAGCATTAGAAGCATGCAGTCAACCTAAAATGTACTCAACTTAAAAACAAAGTCAAGCCATGTTAGAAATAATATCTGCTCCTGTTTTAACTATATGCTACAGCACAGTTTCTTTCTTCTATTCTTGTGAGAAAAAGAGACAGTGACTAATATGCAGCTTCTGTAGGGAACAAGATATCTGGTTAAATCTAAGCAGATGAATAGTCTCACTGAAATCAGTGGGACTACTTGATAGCTGAAAATAAATTGAGTTTAGTTCTAAGTGATTTACTTTTTTTTTTATATTAACTTATATTGTCTAGTCCTAGTGAGATTTTGCTTGAGCTTTGAAGTTATTAAAGCTGCAATTGCTTTATGGCTCTAGATTTATATGCCTAATACATCAAGATGCTTTTGATAATGTGTCTTAACTGTTGGAAGGAACTTCAGATGGTGAGCTGTGTGCATAGCATTACACTATTTCTAGGATCTTTCCTTGCAAGGAAAAGCATGAGACAATAAGAGGTGTTTTGGTCTCCCTACTAGGCCATATATTCAAGAGAGCATCTTAAAGAGGTATATTTACAGAAGTAATTGGAAATAATGTCTGCTAATAACTCCTAAGACTTGATTCTTGCTGCCACCTGTGTTCCTGTGAAAATAGCTCAGTGCTTTTCTATCAGTAAAGAAATTATTCTTTACTTTTTTCTGTCTAACATCTTATTCTAAATATCAGTGCAGGAGTCAGCTTTAGTAATATTTTTAGATTTATTTCTTTACCTTGGCAGGAGATTATTTAGCACTTTACTGAGTGTAATAGTGCTACAGAGTCTAGCACTTATGTGCTCATCATCATGATTTGCCTCCAAATGGCCATTAGTTTACAACAGTTTGTGTTATCTGATGAAGTCATTGAAAAAAGTTGTGGATTCAGCCACAAAACTGCCACTTACAAAAGTCAACTCAGAGATTTTCTTAGAATGGCTGAATTATATGAGGCCGTATTTACTTTCCTAATTTTTATTTCTGACTTGTGATTGAGATCTGCTTGTGTAACTAGACATCTATTCTCAACTGCCTTCCTTTCTATTGAGGAAGCGGAATGAAGCTCGGATGCCTAACAAAGAAACAAAGCAGCCACAAGGGCCTTAATGAGATAGAGATAGGCTAGCCAAAAGAAAAAAGAAAAGTCCTTTTGCCTGTCTAGGCAAATTAAATTCAGGAAAACAGTGCATAAATAATCATCTGCAGCTATTGGCTGCCCTTTGATAGGTTAACTAAAGTGAATATGAAGTTATCAGCAAGCCCTTTTAAGTGAGAAGGGAGCCTAAGGCACACTTGATGATGAGGTGGTGTTCCTGGATGGGCAGTTTCGTAGTCCCGGCTTTTAGGTATCTCTGCACTGTTGGAGATACACTGGGAGACAATTCTCTTTGGACTTCTGTTCGCTTTTGCTTAGACTTCCAAGGATAATGCAAAACATAGTAATTTGTACTATGTGGAGTACAAGGATAGATAAAGGAGTAATTTGCCATTTGTAGCAGATTAAATCAGGCTTTTAGTTCAATCAAAACAGCTTGCAGCTGAATGTTGTAATCAGATGACCTGACATTGGGAGAAAAATTGAAGCTTGCTGAAAGGCCTCCTCAGGTTGTCTTCATGAAAGAGAATTTTCAGTTTCTCCCAGTTGCTGAGTGATTTCAGGTTTACCAAAAACAGCCCCTACCCCCCAGCCTTCCCATGGCTACCTGAAAGTTGCATATTGAAACTTAATGAAACCATTAGTATAATGCAATAGAATGATGGTGCTGCTATTCCATGAAAATCAGCAAGGCATTTGGTCAATGTGCAGTTAGAGTGGGGAAGGAAACTTTTGACAATCTTGAAAACTTAATAAAATGTTATTGTAAAGTTATTTAGCTGAAAGTGTCTGGCAGCACAGTCATATATTTAAAAATGCTCTGTTTCGATTTTTTACTTTTTTGCAAAAATTAGAGCTTCTGTCTGCTCGTACTTTGCAGATTTCTTATTTTACAATTTTGACCTTGGCTATCGCATGTATGCCTGCTTGCTTTCTCTTGGTTTTATAACATTGTGGTTTCTTAATTAAGCTGAGTTCTATTTCTTCTGCTGCCATGCTTCCATGGTCCATTCATGCCAACTGGCTAGCAAAGTTATCAAAACTCTTATTGGATGTCTTTGATAGTAGCAATCACGCTTGTCTGTTTCCTGTGTGACTATGTAATTTTATAAAAATACATTAATTCTGAACTCTTGCTCCTTGCACAGCAAGCTGACAGTTTGCAAGTGACAGATTGCTGAATGGCTTTGCAAATAGAAAAAGAATTTCAAGTAACTGAATAATTGCTTCAGAGCACCTTTCGTGTCAATAGGAGTCTTTTCATAGAGTGCAGTAATCTTTGGATCCAGCCTGTATAGCCCATTAAATGCATTTAAAACACTGTAAGGGCATAATTAAGTCTTGCAGTATTCCTGTATTTCTTGACAATATCTCCCTTTAAAGTTGTAACATCCTATTATGTGAAGTAGGTTCAAGTACTAGATGATTTTGATGTGCTATTCAAAATGGTTTTTGTCCTTTGGGAACAGTGGGCCAATCATGTCAAAACCTTTTATTGTTAGCAGTTACAAGTGCTTTTAAAAACTACCTCAGATTCAGTGTTCTGAAAGATGAATCTGTCACCTTAAAGAGAGTCTGCCTGTTTCTCAACCTTTTTTTTTCTCTCCCAACCAAGAATTCCTGGGATTATAGGAGAAGGAATAAGTATTCAGAAGGAAACTACCACAATTTTTTTCTCTTTACTTTGACATCAAATATGATGTAGTCAGTGTTACTTATTATGCAATGGCTGTACTGCAGTTCCAGAGATGACAAAACCAGAGGGATACTGGTATGAACCCAGCTAGGATTGAGTCTGGCTATGCTGAGCAGGACAGGGTAGGATAGGTTGGTGTGGTTGTTCACTTCTGTGATTGTGTTGCTTTGGCTGAAAATTGGAACTTTTCTTTTGAGAGTTTTCTGCTGCAACAGGGGAAGAAAACCTCTTTAGGATTAGAAAATGCAAATATTTGTGCAAAGACTGAAAGTTCTTTGAGCCTAATGTGGTTAGATCATCTTTTAAATAAAATTAAAGTCTGGTGTTTTTTTCAGACTTATACAGCTGAGTAGGTTCCTTCACAGTATACCAAGCAACAGTTTGGAGGTTGTCCTGTATTTGTGGAAACTTTTCTCTAGTCCTGCAAAATATCTTTTTTTTTTTTTTTTAGGGCAGCAAGGGGATCTTCCTTTTTCTTACTGAGGTAATCCAAGCAATTTCTGCTAAGCTCTGGAGTTCCTTTGAATCTTTCCAGAATACAGAGGAAAACAGAACGTGAGTTATTCGAAGTTAGTTACAGTCAAAACAAAACTGCAAAGCTGGTATCACTGACCTGGTTTTTAAAGGTAGCACCAGTGTGAGTGACTATTTTCAGAAGTATAAAAAGGATGTTTTAAAAGGGTTAAAATAACCATGGTATTTTAAAATAAGCATATATACATATATCAAGCTCTTGATGCAGCTAATGATTTGAGGAGGTTGAAGGTATATGATGTTTGAAACAAATAGAAACAGCAATTATTTACAAAAATGGAAAAAGGTACAGTTGTGAATCAGCAGTCACAAGTCTCACCAGGTGTCAGTTCAGAGGAGCTGCTAATGAATTATTAAACTGAACTCTGGCCCTGAAAATAGATTTTAAAAAAAAGCGTAGGGAAAATGATACCTCCTTGAATGATCTGAAATAAATGTGGCAGTTATCAACTTTGAAAACGTTGTGAGGATATTAGGAAGATACCATCTGATTCATACATTTCTACATCAATTACATGGTTTAAAAAAAATGTAAAGAGGTTCCTAATTAGTTCTTTGTGCAGCTGTCAGGTTACTTTTATCTTTATTTAGTATTATGCTTTCAGTCTGTGATAGAACACTAGTGATTACAGATAGAGACTTAGTGAAGGAAATTTGAAATGCCCTGAATGATTTGAAAACAGTGAGGTCTGTGCTAAATGGCATTTATCTTGGGAGTAGATCTGGGCAAAGGACTCCTGTTGAAAACACTTTTTTAAATGTTATGGTTTGTTTTGTGGTTTGTTTCCCATAAAACACTTGGAAAACTTTCATTAATCTGAAGAATTAAATAATAAGATTGAATATAACTTCTTTTAGGAACCTCAGTAAGACACTTTGGGCATGCATATATCTGAAAACCAAAACACATACATGCACGCTTTCACTCACGCTGTGTATGCTATCTCTTTTGCCTATATGAAGAGTTGCACCGATAAGATAGCAGTGTCTGAAATAATATTTCCGTACACAAATATGTCACTTTTCATCTGTATAGGTTTAATCTGAATTTTTTTCTGTAACCTTGAAATAAGATAAAACATACCCCAGTGCAAGTTTTGAGTATGAAAAAATGACAAAGATAAAGTTTCTCAAGGAGACCACGGTTGTACCATCAATGGGAACAAAATTACCGGCATGGTTGCATAGAGAAAAGAATGTCTTATTCCCCCAAGGGGATAGCTGAAGATCAAAGAGGATCCTTATCTTCACATAAAAGTCTGAGTGAGCAAAGGCAGGCAAGCAAGTGAAGACCACCTGAGGGAGAGAGAATAATTACATGGGTATCAAGTTATGCTGCTTCTCCCTTAAAATGATGGAAGCTACTTGAGTTCATGGGGATAGAAAGTGAGAAAACTCTGCAAGCAGTTCTGATAATTTTCCTTAATGGGTGAATAAATGGGTGAACTGTGGTTCTGGAGAAACTTGAGTTACTGTGTCACTTGCATTGTAATTCTTACCTGAATGTGCACCTATGATGTGTTAAGACTGGTCGGAATTGCCTTGAATGTGGAATTTAATAAAAGAGATAATTGTAATCCCATGGCTCCTCTGCTGGAAGAAGCAATATACAGTTCTTAAAAAATAAAAGCCCAGAATCGCAGACTTGTCACAGGCGGGAGTACAAATATACAGCTTTACCTGTAACTACGATGCACTTTAAACTCAGGTAACATGCTGCTCATGAGTTTGTTTATTCTGAATCCTTTAGAGAAGTCACAGACAATATCAGTAAACCAGAATGTAGGTCTAAAAAGAACAGAACAAATTAATTTTTGGCTAATATTTAACTAGCCTGGGTTTGATCTTCTTTCACAAAGCATCTTAGTGATGAATGTTTCAGCTGAGGTGATAACGTTTCAATCTCTCTTCAGTTTTCCAATTTTATGACTAGAAAAATCACTTCATCTTTTTGGGGAAAAACAGTCCACTGTCAGCTAAGCCTACCTCTTTCTTGTACCAGGGATAAAAGCCTGCATTGAGAGAGCAAGAGAGGCCAGGCCCAGTCCCGTATGTTCTTTCTAGGGTTTACTTTTCCATTCATTCTCAGTAAATCTAAAATTTTTTTAGATGAAGAACAGTTGTATTTGATAGGAAAATAATGAAATTTTAAATACCATTCAAAATATTTCATTTTAAGTTTGTAACCAAAATTGTCAGACCAACTGGTGAGCTTACAATGCCTTTGACTTCATTAGGCTTTCTCAATAGCACAGCTCATAACAGCATATTGTGCACTAAGCTGCTCGTGCTGCACATTAATCTTGGGGATGCAGATGTCCAACTGTGTGGAAGTCTATAGCATTGAGGACTAAGGATGCTGTGTTTTCTATGTACTAGTTCTGCATTCCCAGATATTCAGGTTTCAGATGTATCTAGTACTTAAAATAGCGTGTAGTACTCATTTGGTTTTTTAAACCCTTATTACTGTATAAATCTGTATTACAACACTATAGTTTTCTATAAATAGCTATGTTCTTTAGTTAAAACAGCAGATACAATGCCTTAACTGGGATTTTTGTTCTGCTTAAAAAGTGAAAGAATACCTGATTTCAGGTTCCATCTAGTTGCTTATATTTGTTCTGTAAGTAATAAAATAATCTTCCCTCAACTGTGATCTCTGCAGCCAAGTGATAAATTTTATTTTTATTTTTTCCATGCTGTACAAACTTTAATTTCCTGAAAAAGACATTTCTGTATTACATTTTGCTGTGTTCTTCAGTGAGTTCTCCAGATGATCCATGAGATAGAACAAGAAAAAGGGTGAGGGTCATGTTTCTTAATTAAAAAAGTAAATTAGTGATGGAAAAAATACAGACATATGTACCAGAGTATATGAAAGATGTGCCATGTGAGAAATGTTCATAATTCATCAGGAAATGTTATAACAGAAAGGATCTACAGATACTGCTTTTAGTTGCACCGATAGCTCCACAGGTAAACTCTGATTAACAGATTCCTTGTACTGGGCTAAAGCAGCCAGGATTTGTAGACTTCTCCTTGCCTGGAACGTGCAGCAGTACTGGAATTTATAAAAAGGATAAAACCTCTGCAAAGTGGTTGCCTACTAGTCCCTGTTGTTTTGCGTTTCATGTTGTATAATCAATCTCAAGCATGTTTTCTGCATGTTTGCAGTTCAGTTGTAATCACACCTGGGGTAGCTTAGATGATTCCCCTGTAGACTTCCTCCTAGCTTGTCTTTCACTATGTCTACTCCGATTAGGAAGATATTGTACTCACTTTAATCTCTCTTTAATGGCAGGTGGTTGGGATTTTTTAAGGAAAAAAAGGAACAGAGCAAACCATAAGCCTTACAGATTCTTTTTGGTGGTAGCAAAATCTCAGATCTGAGTGTTTTAAAATACAGCTTGGTTTCTAAGTAGTATTTGGGCTTGTTGCAGGGCAGACTTGGTCTGTCTTCTGCAAACTTCAGCTGAGAGGTCAGACTCTCAGCTGGTACAAAGCAAAATGTTTCACTGAATTCCACAGGGCTTTCCTCACTAACTCCAATATTGTCTACCTCCTGTCTCAGGAATTACAATCAATGTATCAAAAAAAATATTCTACTGTTTTTTTGTTCCCCCTCCACCTCCCATTTCCTATACTTGCTGCAACAGAAATCAATCTAAACTCTTTTTTTAATCTAAACTCTTTTTTTTTTTTTTTAATCTAAGTTCCTCAATACAAGGTAGTAAAACCCTTTCCAGGCTTATTCCCATATAACTAGTGAAAAACTTCTTCCCAAATAATCTAGCTCCATTCTACTTCTACACAGATGGGAATATAGGCTGGTAACTATAGACATTTGAAAGAAGAATTTTGCTTGGAGTAGATGAAGTTCACTAAAGCAGTGCAAAAATGTTCCATTGTTTTAATTATCTTTGTATTTTGGTTGTAGATATTGCCAGAAGTCCAGTAGAAACTCTGCTGGAGGCAATTTTCTTCATGTCATAAAATATATACGGAAATTCACTCTTGTGGCTTTTAAATTATTTTTAACTGATCTCTTTGAGTTGTCTTAGAGGTATGAAGACATGAGTGAGTTATTCAAGTTTTCAGCTAGGTAGGTCTACACTGCACTAATTATGTACATTTGCTTTTGTTGTGGTAACCCTGCTAATCATTGTATGCAGAACTTTCCCTGTCCTAATTTCCTCTCTTCCCGACAGTATGGATTAACAAGTAAGAAAGCATGGATTAACAAATAAGAATGAGCAAGCGCATCTCTCGTTCAGGCAGATAATCAGTCCTACTGTGAACTGCAGTGTACATCTCAGGACTTCTGAGAGAATGAAAGTAGCTATTCTTACATCTGCTATTGGCAATATATGTCAGTGTAGCTTCTTTTGCCCTTTTCTATTGAAGTTATTTTTTTCACTGCACTAGGAAGAACATAGATACAAAAAATCAGCTGAGATGCCTGAAAGCTGAATTCTATGTATCTAAACACACAGCTAAATTACCCAGTGGATGGATGGAAATTTTCATTAGAGATTAAATTTTCTATAGGTCCTTCTGACAGGAGTATATTTTGAAGTTAAATACTGTGATCTGAAGTGCTACTACGGCACACAGAATTGTATTTTGGGTGATAGTTTTTGAGAGAAAATTGTGCTGAAGGCTCCAAGTTCAATCCTTTTGGTCTATGCAGTGGAAATGTTCCTCTCAGTGCTGCTGTCTTCCCTGGTTCTCAAGGCTATTAAAAGGCAGACGGAACTAGGTAGTGTCTTAATGACTGCTCAGAAGTTACTGTATGTTGTGTACATATACACACCTACGCACACTTTTCTCAACAAATACTGGCATGAATTTTCAATACTATGCTACCAGAGTACATGTTATCAGTCACGTGTGCATGTCCTTACCTCAATGTCTCTACCTTTGATGCTTCTCATGTTGCCATATGCAGTAAGTTGTAGTCCAGCGAGACCAAATGCCTTCTGTGCTCTGTTTTTAGCTTTCCTTTGCTTGTAGTTGCAATTCAATGTATAGTATCTTTTCTTACATCGGCTGTCATACAGAAATATTCAAGACTCCTTTTTTTTTTTTTTTTTGGCTGGTGTGTGAGTTATCAACTGTAACTGCAGTACCAAGGGACAACCAACTAAGGGAAGTTCTTAAGGCAGTTCATGGACTGTAATTACTGAAAATAAAATGAGTTGTGTGTCATTTTTCACCTTGGATTTTGATGTACTTGGGATCCATTTATCCTGGATAGAGTATAGAAAAGTCTAACTTTGTAACAGGATACACAGAAGTTACGTTCCCCTGGTGTGTTCTAGGTAATATTACTTACAAAAATGTCCAATATTAACTTGAGAATTGCCAATGACAGAAAACCAACTGTGTGTTTAGGAAACCAGCCTAAAAGCCTTTGCTCTTCAATGTCTGGATTGCCAGGTCTAGTGATACCTTTTTTCTCCTATTGTATTGTAGAGTTTACTGTCAGTTTCCTTATGCTTTTTATTCAGTTTTTCCTTAACTAGCTTGTTGTTTGTTCCCCTGGCATCTTCTGTAATGTCTATTTTCTGGTACTGGAATTGTTCCTTGTGGATAATCTATGAAACCTTTGTAACTTATTAACTTTAACATCCTAAGATACATTATTCCAGTACTGATCACATTGTAAAAGTGCAGTAATGTTATGGTACAAAGACTAGTCAGGTTTTTTTTCCCATTGTCTGATGGAAGATACTGGTGTATCCTTCACAACTGCTCTGCTTGAGTTATATTTTTAAGGAGTTAAGTATTTAGCTATAACCATGTGATTACAAAAGTTAGCACAATCATTCATGTGCTTAAACATCTGCAGGATCTGGGCATTAGCTCTGTTCTCTCCTTTCCTCTGAAGAATATGGCTTTGTAGTATTTGAAATATCATATTTTTTTTCCCCTTTAAGTGCTGTTTTTTGTTTCTAGCTTTACTCTCTTCCACTTTTTAGTCATAAATCCCTTTTACCAGATTCTCCTTGACCCTTAGCGTTTTTCATTTATGGGCTTTCTAGTTTCTCCTTGACTAATCATCTTGTATTTTTTTAATAGCCTGAAGAACTTTAGCCAAAATACCATTTTTAATCTCATTTTCTGTTTCTAGCATGCATTTTAGTAATCCTCTTTTCTTATACTACTTGCAATTAATGTATCCCATTAGTGTCCCAGGCTATCAATGTTTCATTTGCTCAAAGGATTAATGTTGAAAAATGTATTAGCACTAATACATAGTAAATGAGAGGGATTCCACTTATGCCTTTGACTTCAGCATGCTCACTGGAAACAAGGATGCTGCCTTCACCTGGAGTCCTAACTAGAATGAGTGTAAAACATAAACTAGGGGTGTTTCTTATTAGATGGATTCTCTCATTCATTAAAACTCTTTTCCAGCAGTAGGCAATATTCTCCTGCAATCTTTTGAGAATCCTCTTGTGGTTGTGCACTGCATGCTTTATGGTGATAGACTTTGTCAAATCAGCCTGCAGAAGTAAAAATTAACTAATTGTTGAAATATTGCATTGAACTAGCTTTATAGCTATAGTTTTGAGATGAAAGAAGAGTACAAAAATATCTTTCTGGTGTCTTCAGACCTCTTCAGTTCTGGCCAGTCCCTGATAGGAGTAAAACGAACCTTCAGAAGCATTACACTGCATTGCCTAAGAAGGACTCTTTGCTGTGGAGAGGACAGGTACCCAAAGTGCTTCCCAGTCCAGGCAGGTTTGAATCAGTTATGTACCTTCTTTAGAAGTATATGACAAGATGTCAGAATAATTTGTTTCATTGCCTAGATTGGATGTATATACACACTAGTTGTCACATGTCTTCCATTGATCTAACATATTTTGGATGCCAGTAGAAAATAATAAATTGGCTTAATCTGTTCTTGGGAGTGTCTTACCTGCGGCCATTACTGTTTTCCCAACTCACAAGGCCAACAGCCTATTTGGGACATTACTATTTATTTGCTGGGCTAGCCAAAGACTGATGTGTAAGGATTTTCGTTACTTGCTGTTTAATATTTCTGTTGCAGGAGGATCTTGAAATTGATGCATTCTTTGCTATGCTTTGGTGCTGACAGAATCAGCATCTCTTATATTAAAAGCATGCCCTACTCTTGATATTGGCCGGAACTTTGCCAGAGTTAAGTGGCATTTCACTGCTCTTTCTTGAAACCTGTTGATAAATATGCCAGTGCAATTCCAGTTTCATAAACTGCGGAGTTTACAGTTGATTATTAATGAAATTAACTTGAACTGCCTGAATTTTGTTAACAATTTGTTCAGTTTTGTACTTGTACATTTCTGAAAGATAAACTTCCTAATTAAAATATAGACTTTATTTGTAAGCTATTTAATTCCTGCATACTATATATATTCATGGGAAAGGAGGAGGATCTAGGGAACCACAGGCTGCTCAGCCTTAATCCCTGGAAAGAGGATGGTTCAGGGGAAATATTATCAATGTGTATTAATAGCTTATGGGAGCAAGTAAAGAAAGTGCAACCAGGCAGTTCTCTGTTTTGCCGTGTGACAGAACAGGAGACGATGGGCACAAACTGAAATACAGGAAATTCATAAGAAAAATCTTTTTTCTACTGTGAAGATGATCAAACACTGGAGCAAGTTGCCCAGCTGGTGTAGTCTCCATCCCTGGAGATATTCAAAACACACCTGTATGTGGTCCTGAGCAGCCTGTTGTGGCTGACCCTGGTTTGAGCAGCCGGTGTTAGAGTAGATGATCTCCATGTGATACTTCCAAGCTCAGTGATTCTGTAATTGCTCCTAGGATGTGGATGGGACATTAGAGTTGGATTTTATAATTGATGAATGCTTACACTTTGGCATGTGGAGGATGAAAGATGTATTGCTCCCATCACTAAGAATTTTAAATAGTACTTACACTGAGGAAGGAAGAATTCAGAGGAAGATTGAAAGGTACTTATTCTCCCAAAGTTGATATACGTCTTATGTTTACATGCTTTCGGAGATGTTCATTGGCTTCAAGGATAAACTTGCAGTGCATGAAAGCACGGGCATAAGCGTTTCATTCTGAGATTGAAAACTGAAGTGGTGCTGCTGTTCAACCATTAGCTGAACTGATAAGGCATGTAACGGCACTATTCATTCTTTTCTGTCAGTTACCAACACTTGATGCTTTGCCTTGTTTCCAAATAATTACTGCAAAATTATTTTTTGAGTAAATTGAGATGGGCAAGAGCTTTACTCTTAAATGAATCACCTAATGGTAGGGGTTGGAAGGGACCTTTGGAGATCTAGTCCAATAGTCCAACCTCCCCTGCTAAAGCAGGATCACATAGAGCAAGTTGCACAGGGTTGTGTCCAGGCGGGTTTTGAATATCTCCAGAGAAGGAGACTCCACAACCTCTTTAGGCAGCTGGTTCCAGTGCTCGGTCACCCTCAGAGTAAAGAAGTTTTTCCTTATGCTCAGATGGAACTTCCTGTGTTACAGTTTGTGCCTGTTGCCCCTCGTCCTGTCAGGGGGCACCACTGAATAGAATCTGGCCCCTTCCTCTTGACACCTGCCCTGTAGATATTTATAAGCATTAATAAGATCCCCTCTCAGTCTTCTCTTCTCCAGGCTAAACAGACCCAGCTCTCTCAGCCTTTCCTCATACCAGAGATGCTCCAGTCCCCTAATCATCCTCGTAGCCCTCCACTGGACTATTCCTTGTTGTTCTTGAACTGGGGAGCCCAGAACGGGACACAGAACTCCAGATGTGGCCTCACTAGGGCAGGGTAGAAGGGGAGGATAACCTCCCTCGACCTGCTGGCCACACTCTTCTTAATGCACTCCAGGATGCCATTGGCCTTCTTGGCCATGAGGGCACATTGCTGGCTAATGGAGAGCTGCTTGTCCACCAGGACTCCCAGGTCCTCATTGGCAGAGCTGCTTCCCAGCAGGTCAGTCCCTAACCCGTACTGGTGCTTGTGGTTATACCTCCCTAGGTGCAGGATCCTATATAATTTTGGGGAGCAGATTCTCAGCAAGTTTTAATTATTGTGTCTGATTGGATTTAATGGACAAGAACCACTTTCCATATGTGGGGAATTTAGACTTTTCCTAGTATTCTACACATTATTTGAATGATTTCCAAGCCATTCCGTTCACAAATCTCAAAGTTGGTTTGGGTGGCATCTCTTGAGAACCAGGACATCACATGTTGCAGAAATACAGAGTATTCTAGATAATATTCTTGAATATTTTTGTAGATGAGTCCTTTGTTCTGCCAGTCTTTCAGCTAGTTATATTAACTAAAATACTTTAGTGAGATACTCTCTTATCTTGCAAAATGACTTGCTGTCTGAATTTATCCACATTTCTTAATAAGAAATAATTTTAAGCCAACCTTAATGTGCAGCTTGTTACAGATCTTACAGTTGCCCCTAATTATCTGATACAAAGATAGTGCTAAATTTATGGTTGTTGATGCAAGCTGTTAACTGGGTATTAAGGCAATGTCATTTCATATAGTTCAATTAGTGTTTTGTTGACATTAGGAAATAATTGAAACAATTTGGAGGTCATTTTTAATGGTCAGTTATTGTCTTGCGTCTTCACTCATTCCTTGAATATAATTTGACATGATTTTCTGCAACAATACAATATCCTTAAATCACTGCGATTGTTCTTGTTATCACTATTGTCCAATTAGCATTTGATTTTTCCTTTAGATGTGTTAAATGCCCCAGCTTTCATTTAAGATTTCTGTTGCTTTTCTCATTTATGCTTTAATTTTTCTCTCCCTCTGTTCAACCTTCTTTTGTAAAATCTGTTTTGAATGTAGCCCTTTATGAATTGCATATGGCCTAAATTCAACACAATCCTCCTGGCATTCAAAAGATCCTATTTTTTTATTTTTGGCCTATTGCATTCTTCCCACAAAGTCTTGAGACTGTTGTGTGTACATCACTGCTATATATTTGCTTACAAGACCTTGCTATCACTTTCTGACTTTTTCCAAACACCAATTTCAGATCTTTTTCTTAGAGAATCCTGCAGAAGCAGCTGGGAGTTGGGGCTTCCAGTTCTTCCAGTTGTTCTGTGGAAATTGAAAGACAGCATGTCTTACCACATTCACTAAACTGCAAAGCTATTTCAAAGACCTTGTGGGACTTAAAAGTACTGTGATCATTATACTTTAGTGGCAAATTAGAATCCTCACTGACATCTTTTCAAACATCTCTGGCGGTACAACTCTGGGGACGCTTCAGTTGGCGGCTTCCCTTTGAACAAGATTCCCTCATGACTTATTTGAAGGCATCAGGGAAAAGAGAAAGAATGGGAATAGTCTAATTTTTGAGTTCCAGGTAGAAAAAAAGAGGGGTTATTTAGGAAGAAATAGTGAAATGTAAGTACCTAACCCCAAAAGTGTAATCCTGAAACCCCTAAACTCAGTTACTGACTAACTCTGGAAGCACAAAATCTGAATAAGAGCTTCAGTGATAACTTCATTTCTTTTTTATTTGTGAGAACATTCTAGCATACATTTTTCCTTTCCTTGAATATCTCAAAAAGACTGGAAAATTTGAATGCAAGTTAAAGCTTATATTAGTCCTTGTCAAGTGGTGGCTGCTTGTTCTTGATCCCTTGTAACTATTACTTGCTCATCTCGTGATTGTGCTTTTAGGCTTATTAAATCCATGAAAAGGCATAAGTTATGACAGTATAGATGCAAAACTAAGGAAAAAGAAAAATAATGAAAAATGAATTAACACCTTGTCATTCAATAACTCATTTTACATTTTGGCAGACAAAAGCAATCTCACTCCCATATGTTGCATCTATATAAAGCTTCTGTGAGGTTTTTCACCTCAAAGATTTAGTGAGGCTTCATGATTCCAGAATAGCTCCCAAACTAGCAGGTAGTGCACTCTGCTGGGGAAGGGTTGTGTGGGTTTTGATCAAAACAAAGTTTTGGTCTCAGTACAGAAATGGAAGAAACTGCCCTGATTTCTAAAGTGACATGTGATACCCTTTTGCTTAATCCCTGAATGACTGAGTATAGGAGATGGACTTCAGGAAACGCGTGTTAGGTTGGGGACTCTCTAAGTGGAGGAGGGAACTGTCTGGTAGGTGCGAAGTAATGCACCAAACCAGGAGAAATAAGGTATTTTAGTTCATGCTTGTTGTACTGGTTTTTGGGATCCTATTTTAGGATGTTGTTTCTGTATATTGTATAGGGAGCCTGAATGCCTGACATGGAGTTTCAATGCTTAATGCTTAGAAGTGCTGCAAGAATTCATCTTCATGGTGCCTAAATTGTTTTCTGGACCTTGCTGCAAAGGGGGGTGTAGTAAAAACACTTATTTCCCTGACATGCTGTCTTTTCTTAAGTGAGCTCAGGAAATCAAGTCCTTCCAGGAAGTGGGATGATGCAAACCTAAATTAAATATACCATTTGTTTCTAGTGTTATGTTAAAAGCTTGTATTGACCTTCTCTACAAGGACTGATATTTAAAGAGCAAAGTAAACAGTTAATGGCATTACTAAATTACCTAGTATGGAAAGATAATGGTTTGTATTATCTGCAATCTTGATTACAGGAAAAGAGGAGTAGTTCTAACATTTTGTATCTATTTACGATAAGAAGCAAACTCTGTTTTTTCCCTTCCATTTTTTTTTTCTTCCACTAAAGGAGAGGTGACTTTTTTTGTTCTGAAACTTTTTTGTAGTCCTTTCTCTGCCTGTCAACGTTGATCAGAATTATGGTAACTCTTGTATCAGCAGTTTCAATGAGGTTGGTATCTTTCAGTTTCTTCCTTATACATACAGTGGCAGAGAGAAAATATCTGATAAAAAAATCTAGATTTCCAGGCAAAGTGATAACAGTACCTAGAATTTTATTTGTAGGTATTAATCTAAACCAGAGAATTTTTTCAGTGTTGGCCTAGTAAGTTTGTGTCAGAATCAGTATTGCACTCAGATCACCTCGGTTTGAATGTATTACTTTTGATGCAATTTTTTTTCCTTTTTACTTAAAATACATGCATGCATGCATACACACACATATGCACAGACATGCCTGCATCTGAAAAACAATACAATTCCCAAGACGTTTTATCATAAAGACAAAAAAATTATTCCTACTGGCATATAGTTTTTAGACAAGAGACTGACGTGGAGTAAACAGATGTAACAGAACCTGGCTGCTCTGTCTTATTCTCTGTAGTGTGTAGCTATTTCATGACTCCAGTGAAAAATTGCATGCCTACTGAACTTGATAGTTGTTGTAGCTATAGAAAACAGAGCTACTGGTTTGTGTAGCACAGAACCTTTTCTGAAATATAGAATCGGAAGACACATCAACCTTTGAGTTCACAGCTCAAATGTTACAACTATTGAGACTGCCTTGATTTGATCTTAAACTTCTGTGCAAGAATTATGTTTTTTGGTTAATTCGTAACAATTTATTTTCCAGGTGCTCATAGTTTACCCAGAAAGTCTGTTTTCCCACCTGTCTTAGTTAAGTGTTCTACTATAAATAGTTGATATTTTGTTAGGTAGGTATAAATAAACAAATCTATTAATGAAGTCTTTTTATACCAAAATCATCAATTTAAAAAAAAAGCTACATTTATTACCTGTGTGCTTTTAAGTTATTGCTTATGTCAGGACAGTTTCATGTCAGAGAAATCAACTAAGATCACATTAAAATGTTTATAGGATTACATATATTGTTTATAGCATGTAAGAATGTGCTGCTTACATTCCTGTAAAACTTGAACTTATAAACTTGTTTATAATCTTTTTGATACCCAGGCTGTTGGTAGATATAAATTCTTCCAGATCCTGGCAAATGTGGCTTGATCTTTGTGATGAATGTGGTGTAAATAGTTGTCAAGAAGGGAGGTCAAGAAGTTCCCACATCCTGCTGTATCATCACCGTAAACAGAACCTTCTCTACTGTCAGTTATTGAGCATTATGGGAAACTCTCCTCTATGTTTTAATACCTTTCCAAAGCCACACTTAACCAATCAGATTCTTCTTTCCTCCAACCTGTTTATTAATGATCTAAACAAGCTGCAGGATTGTGTCTTCTCCATGAATATTTTCAATTGTATTTGTCCACTGGTCAGACTGAAAGTTGACTGTGTGTGTTAACGGTTTACCCTAAAGAGTTGAGAGACCTGAAAGAGCAATAGTAGCCATTCTGCTAGATGTAGGAAAAAGTGAAACAAATGTAAACCTTCCCTCTTTCTTTTCCATTTTAGGTTGGTGGAAGAGGGTGTGATATGTAGCTTCTGTTCTGAAACCTATTTGGACTTTGTGCTTGTAACTCTGGCAGCCACAACCATAGTCTAAAGTGGCTCGATGTGAGCTGGATGCAGGGAAAGAGGAAGAGATGCTAGGAAGCTGCAAGCATTCTCCTCTTTACAGGAGAGGACTCCTAGTCCTCCAAACTCTCCTACTATTCCAAAATAACAGTGGTATCCAATTTCAATAGTTTCCAAAGTCCTTAGAAGTCTGACTTTTGGACGTTGTCCTACATTATTTCAGATATAATCAGGCATTGGTGCTAATACTTCAGATGTCTGTGAACAGTAATTTGGGCAAAATAAAACCAACATCCTTGATCACATGATCTGAATACTTTTGAATAAAGATAGTCTAATCTTGAAGTCTAGTTATAGTACAAAAATCTTAATATCTGTACAGCACTAAAAATGCTGTTTTTCAAATATCAAAGAAAAGCTTGAGGCTAAAAGACCTCTTGCTTATTTCCAATTTACATCCATATGCCTTCCTGACTCTTACAATAAGCAACACTATATTCCTCCATCCCTGTGGCGCTCTTGTAATTTATTTACCTGGGGAAGATCTGCTTTTAGATGCAGCATCTGGTTTTCAACGATTTCCTGCTCTTAGCCAGCTGAATTGAACCTGAAGGAGGTCAAGTTTGTTGCCTGAGGTCACACATTGAATGAATGCCTGAGCTTGGATTAAAAGTTAGATCTGGAGTATTCTCTCTTGGTTCTTTGCTGCTTGCAATAAATGCTTATTTTAAAATGTCAGGTGTGTTTGGGAATAATCAGTCTATTATATGCAAGCAGAAAATTATAATGCTCAATCTGGTATTTACCAAGCACATACATAGTTCTTGCAAATGTTATCTGTCAAAGCAGCTAGAAAGCAGGAAAAAGGGGTAGAGTATTTTACAGTTACAAAATGTAAACATACCTAAAGCAATAAAAAAATACTGTAAACTGGTAAATGAGGAGATACTTTTTTAAACCGGATAATTATTTATGTTAATGGCAAGTTTAGCACAATGCTATTTCCTTTAAACGGTAATCGGGTGAGAAGAAAATGTTTTCTTTATCCCTGTTCTCAATAATAAATTACACTGTGTGCATCTTTACAGGAATCTGAATTACAGGACCTTGGACCTCTGTGTAGCATTTTCCTGATATTCTGCTTGCATAATTATTTTTTTTAATTTATCTTTATGAAAGAAGTTTTATATTAGGAGTTGGAGAAATTCAGTCTTTACATGATTGTATTGCAAAATGCTAGTTGTGATTAAGGGCATGGAAAAATGAACTTATCTCTAGTTCACAGATATTAAAATGTTTGTCATAGATGAAATATTATTAGTTAAAGCTTTTTACTATTTCTTCTGTGAGCAAAAAAGTGTCTACAGAGATGCTTTAGTCAATTCAGAAAAAAGCCATTAATATTGTCAATAGGACTTTTTTGCCTCAACTCCAGCAAATTCTGAAATACTCTTTCAAACTAAAACCTGAAATTTTTCTGACAGTTTAACTGCCATAGTTTTGTGCAATTATAACTGCAGCTTCTATATGGAAACAGTTCATCTGAAAAAGGACTCCCTTTTCTGGCTATTGTGAAGTTGGATGGTCATAAAGCACCTAGGAGAGTAGTTGAAATGACAATCCAGTCTAAACAGAGTAGGAATAATTACGCTCCCAAGTCATCTTGAAATGAACCTCACAGTCGGTCAGCAGTAGCAGTTATCCATAGTAGCAGTTTAAACAGCTCCTGGGAATGTTAACAAGTCCTTTCCTGTCATGCAGAGGCTGAAAAAAGAAAGAAGCTGGGTCAGTCAGGAAGAGACACAATTCAATGAAAACAGCAGAAAGGCTCGACAGGAATGATTTTGACCCATGACACTTTTTATTTCCTTTTACTTTCTGACCTTATTTCTGGAGATAAAGAAAGAGACCCTTAGAAGACATGTATGAGAAGTTTTATCTTTTCTTGGTTGTGGAAACGGTGTCATGTTAAACGTCCTATAAACACAGAAACAGAGGCTGGAATGATCTGGGGAAGACTGTGTATTTGTGAAATCAGGAGGTTGTGGGGTGGTGTGGGTTTTTTTTCTTCTTCTTCTTTTTCTCCTTTTTAAGAACCCACTGTCTTGTTTCATTGAAGTCTGGAGGAAAACAGAATTGTTCCTGCTTTGGGGTCCCTGTTTTCTCCACAGAATGTCCCCGGGAAGGAAAGAGCTCTGTCCTTTACTGTAGTGTCCCAGGAGTGTGTGAAGAGAGAGCAAGGAATGAGATCCCAACGGGAGGATGAGATACGGTGGAGAAGGGACAGGAAAAGCAGAGAGAAGGGTCTGGAATTGATGACAAGGGACCTGTGCAGCCTGTGAGGCAGAAACCAGCTGCTGCTCTGAGCTGGCATTTGGAATAAATAGGTGTGGAATTTGGAGACTGTTCAGGCCATCTTTTATAAGTAGTACGTGGAGGAAAGCGGGAAGTTTTTCCTGCTGTGCTTAATCTGACTGTGGGCTCTCTGGCAATGTATGTTTTTACCATGGTTTTGCTGAAGCATTGTAGCACAAAACAAGCCGTTGCAGTTGGTAGTTAATTTCCTTGCATAGATTTAAAGTGCAAAAAAAAAAAAAAAAAGAGTTTGAAAAAATTACAGCCAAGTTATTGATGGAATAGAGTAGTTAGGAAAAGACTTTTAAAAATCTGTATTTAACAAAGGGAAAAGTTTTTTTTTCTTGGCCTCAGTATTGTTTAGAAGATACATTTGACACATTAATTTATAGAATCTTTCCAATTAATTTCAGATAGATTTCCTTATCATCACTTTACTGAAAATGCTTAAATTTATAGGAGGGCGTTTAGTAAACAAGAGAGCTAGTGCTTAAGGTAGAAAGTAGTCAGCTTGGCAAAGTTAAACAACTATTAAGTGGCTCAGAAGTACAGGTTTTACCTGTATCTTAATTTGGGGACAACTTGGAAATATTTTCATTCTCTTTACATTATCACATATCGCCTCTGCTCTCCAGCAAAGACAAGAGATAGTTTTATTTCTTGTATGGAGAAAGCTGGAAGTGAGACAGGCATAATAAAAAGCAAGGAGCAGAATAAATAAATGGTTGTTGTTAAAAATGACAGTCAAGTTATTAACAAAGTCATTATTCAGATATCTCAAACATGTTTTGAAAAATATTTTAAGTGTATAAGAATGTTGCGTGGTTTTGAAGTTACAATTAAGTCTATTGCAATACATTCACTGCCTAGATACTGCTACAACCAACATATAACCTAGAAAATGGTACTGATTTCAAGTATGAGTGGACTTGGACCCTTTTGAAAACTAAATTTCCAGTAAAATCTGTATATAAATTCAAATATTGTATTTCTCCTTATACAAAACAGTCTTTATTGGCATTTTTTGCAAGGGTCCTTTTGAGGGTGTATTTCGCAATTGCTGCTTCTTTAAGGTTGCTGCAAGTTTCCGACTTGAAACACCAAGCTTTCTATAGAAAATTTACTTAAAAAGAAGTCTCTCCCTTTGCACAAAAATCATCCGCTGTGTTTATGCTTTGGAGGAACGCCAGGAGTGGCTGGATATGCCTGCCTCTAGAGAACACATGCTTTATGAGTGAAGCTTACACAAGAGTACCAAGCTCTTGCTCAGCAGCAATGTACCACTTAAATGAAGTACAGCTGAGACCGGGGCAGGCTGCAATATCTACTTGGAAGATGGAAAAAGATTTAGTTAGCTTTCTGTTATCATGGCTACAATGACAGCAGATATCAATTAGCCTTTAGTTATGTTGGTGAAAACTGGTCCTGTAACTTAGAGCGTAACCAAGCCCTAATGAACTGTCCCAGACCTGCTCTTTTCTTAGAGGTATGATCTGTCTTGAAGTAGTCATAGCTCAGCTGAAAATCTTTTGTGAGATTTGCTATGAAGAGTAAGTGGTTCTAGAAGTGTCTGATGCTGCTGCTAGGCTGAATGAGTCAGAAAGCCTCTGGATCTTTTCCTGCAGTGTGATGTTGTGTTGGTAGACTTCCATCTGTTAATCAGCAGATTGCACCAACTGAAACGTGCCCGTCATTGTAAAATTCACAGCTGTGAGTGAAAGCTCTGGGCTGGAGCAGTACAAATGTTCCATTGTCCTGCATATTAGTAGTAAATAGAAGGATCACATCTTTCCTTTCACTGTCTGCTTTTTGAAGTGTTATTCTTATCCCTCCATCTTCTCGTTTTGGTGTGTAAACTTCTGAGGCCTTGTGAAATAGTGTGTACTAGTACTTTCCTCCTTTAAAATTCTTCACTCTCGACGCAGTGAAAGGGTGTGCTTTTGAGAGCTATTTTTGTTGGCATATTTTGCAGCACACTCAATATTGTAATGCTGTGCTTTGAATAGGCAAAAGTTATTGTTTCTTCAAGCTGTTACAAGGCTAAACTTGTACTCCATTCTTTCTATGCATATCTGGCTTGAAGTAAGTTACTTTATGGAATAATTTATTTCTCCATAAATTATTAATTATTTATGCGGCTCCAGTGGGTGGATTTAGGGACTTGTTGTTTGATGTACATAGAAAGAACTAAAGCTCATAGAGCTTAACAGTTAGGATCCCAATGACATCTGTCTGCAAGATGTGTGTTCTTAGCCTAGCTTCTAATTCTGTTAGATTTTTACATTTGTTTTCTCTTCTACAATTCATTGTTTTGGAAACAAGTCCGTTACACACAGGCTAGCAGTATCAGAGAGATACTGCATTGTGATATTTTTTCTAGTTCCTTGAAACCACTCACTTCATTTAAACTTCCACCAATTCCAAATTTCCTCTTTCCCTTGAGCACACTTTTTCCATATTTTTTTCACTCAAAGTGCTATTAATACTTTCCGATTATTCAGCAGAAAACTAAAAATGTCTCTTGAGCCACTCAACCTGCTTTAATTGGTTTCAGTGTATGGCAAACTAAATTTGGATCTCCATTTATCAAACCCCAAGTCTCTCCTCCCATCTAAAACTGAGCTGTGTTCAGGTGAAAAAAATAATGAGGGAAAAAAATCTGTTTAGGACAGTGCATAAAAGATTTTGTAACATTCACAAGGTCACTGCAGTGCAGGGATTAAAGGAAGGTTGCTTGCTTGCATTCCCCCCGCCTCCCTGACTTCAGTACTTCTCTGAGCCCCATGACTTATTCTTGACAGCTTTCCAGGTTTCTCTGAATTGGTTTGAAGTCATATTTTTACTTTGTTCTTTGTTTCTCCATTTTTTACTTACTCTGGCACAAAGAAAGAGGGGTGGGGGAGTGCATAAGAATATAAAATATTCTTTTCTTGTGTATCAAAGACAAGCAGTGTATTCAGAAGGTCAAAGTTCTTTTTTTTTTCCTCTGAAGAATGTCAGTTCCTAGGCCCCTTGAGGTACGTGTAGTTGAGTATCACTTTGTTTTCTATTGAAATTTTACGTGCCTTCCCACAGTTACACTCCAACACCTCTAAATGCTACCTGCTAAACTTTGCTTACTCTAGACCTGTCAAACTTTAGGACAGAGCATAAAACAAAGCATGAAAATAAATGACAAGACACTTGAAAGAAATTAATTCCATTTCAGGTTAATTACATGCTTAAATAAAAGATCTGATGTGCATGTTTGTCCTGATCTGGGCTAAATGTCAATTGCATAAGGGTTCAGGACTGGAGTCTTATTTCAGTTCCATGCTGTTAGTACCACACGTACTGCTGGGTCTCCTGGTTTATTCTTCTAAAAGCGAATACAAGAGGAAAAAGGCCCTCAGCTCAATTCCTATATCTTCATTTTTTCCTAACTTGGCAGCTAATGCAAGCACCAAGTGGCAGAATTAGGAATAACACAGATGACTTTTCCTTCATTTGGTGCAAAAAAAAGGAATGTAAAGTGTGAAGAGACAGGAATGCAGAACTAGGATGTTTCTTCCTTTTTACCTTACTGAAAATCTTGAATTCTCCTCTGTACAGTTGTCTAAGAGTAGGGAGAAGAGTTAACCACCAAGTACATTTACGGCCTGGTAGGCCACTCTTGAACCAAGGCAGCAAAACACTCCCATATACAGGGCAGGGAGGCTGGCCTATTCATATATAGATAATCTTTTTCTATAGCTCTCTATATATGTAGGTCTTTGCAAGCAAAATCTATCTGGCTTGTTCTTATGTAAAGCCTCAGTGTCCATTGAATTTGCTGATAATTTGTTCTCCAGAAGCTCAATGCTACAACAGTGGACCAGAAGCTACGGAGGATGGGTGTAAAAGCTCCTGGGGTGAGGTGGTTTTGCTGAGGTGTGAGAGGTTGGCTTTGCATCCCTGCGAGGCTACCACAGTGGAGCACTGGAAATGTCTACATAATCTGACATTTAATTATGAATACCGCCAAACTGTTTTCTGATAACATCTGGACAAATATTCAAGCCACAAGGGCTGATAATGTAACTCCTCTGCTGTCTACTCAGTTGTGTTACTGTGTAGGTCAGCAGTATAGGAGAAAGGTAAAGTTTTTGGGCAGCAGTATGAAGTCATATTAAGTCTAGAGTCATCTGTAAAGGATGCTGATTGCCACAATGGCTTCCCCAAAAATCAACATTTTCATTTTTTAATAAAATAATTTTTTGGGCTGGAGTGACTAAGTTAATACTTGGAAAGTATGCAATTTATTTCCGGGTGTAAGGTGTTGGCTAAACTGTTTCACTGAAAGTTTGAGGTCAAAAATGCTGACATGAATAATGGAGAAGTCAAATCAACTGATAACAGGCTGAGTCCAGAAGGAAGAAATAAATGGAAAATGATCTTTCCAGCAAAAACTCATGAGCAGAACCCCTGGAGGGGGGCTGGGGGACTATTTCCATTTTTCACTTACAATATACAGTTTGTTTATTAATGGGACTGTAGTGTATGTTTCTATCTGAAAATTTCAGGCCTGGCTGCTGTATATGCTGTAGAAAGTTTGAGGGAAGGGAGACACATGAGCAGCACTCCTGCATGTTCAAGCAATCTAACTTTTAAACAATGTTTTGTTGTGGCAGAAACACAGCAGAATTAAAAAAAAAAAAAATCCTTGCTGTTGCCTGTATGTACAATAAGTGGAAGACAGAAAACCTTTGTATGGTGGTTGCTAGAAGGAAGTGAGAAGCATCTGAAGTCAATCAAAAGGCTGGTGATAAATCAAGAGAGTTAATGGCTCAGCTAAGTGGCTTTAAGACTACTGAGTAAACCTGGACTGAAATGATCCCTGATATAATTAGAGAGGCTGCACTGAAATTGAGCAAAAGGTGAATCAGACTCTAAGCCTGGAGATCAGCCTGCTATTCAGATTTCTGGGAGAACATGGAAAATAACGGAAGCAATTATGGGGAGGTTAATACGTGGATCTGTAAAGGTAAATTTTAAGAGCTTCAGTTGGTTAAGCCCATATATAGGAAGACTATGGTATGGGAGCACTATCTTAAACTGAGTAACACAAAACAGGGATTTGTCCCAATAACCGGTGTTTTGGCTGTTAGTGGATTGGAGATAAGTGGGTGAGCTTAACTGACTGGAACATACTCCCTCTCACTTGCTGTGCTTGGTCTATGTGCCTGAGTTGGGTCTGCTTTCAGGATGCTGTCAGTTTAACCCGAGCCAGAAACTGAGCGTGACACAGCTGCTCACTCTCTCCCCCCATTGCAGGATGGGGAAGAGAATTGTAACAGTAAAAGAGAAAACTCATGGGGTTGAGGTAAAGACAGTCTAATAGGTGAAGCAGAAGCTGCGCATGCAAGCAAAGCAAGAAAGTCATTCACTGCTTCCCGTTGTTCAGCCATCTCCAGGAAAGCCGGGCTCTATCACATGTAATGGTTACTTGGGAAGACAAACACCATCACTCTGAATGTGTCCCCCTTTCCTCTTCCTTCCCCCAGCTTTATATGCTGAGCAGGATGTCACGTGGTATGGAATATCCCTTTGGTCAGTTGGGGTCAGCTGTCCCAGCTGTGTTCTCTCCCAACTCCTTGTGCACCCCCAGCCATCCTGCTGGTGGGGTGAGAAGCAGGAAAGGCCTTGGCTCTTTGTCAGTGCTGCTCAGCAGTAACGAAAACATCTCTGTGTTAGCAACCCTGTTGTCAGCACAAATCCAAAACACAGAGCCACACTAACCACTGTGAAGAAAATTAACTCCATCCCAGCCCAAACCAGCACAGGTGCCATATGGGAAGCTGTACTCTGAGGCTTTTGTGAGTGGGACAGGTGCACCCCCATGCAGTAAAATGCTGCTGATGTGCTCAGGGACCAAGAGGCTGCTGGGGACAAAGAGAGGAGGTGGTTTGACTGAAGGTTATAATTTCTGGTTACAATGTAGTATTTAGGGCATATTTAGTGGTACAAGCAGGTTTTAGGGTAACTTGAGGATTCTAATAGGTAGAAATAGCTGTACCAGAGTATGTTTGGTCAGCAGCTTTGAAAATGCCAGCAACACCGAAATGGTGCCTAACTTGCCTTTTTTAGGCACCTAAGCGTGGCATAGAAAACAATCAAATCACAGTTGTGTGCTGTGTAAAGGTGGTTCTGAGTATTCCTGTACAGGTCAGAGGCTTTCTCTAACACTGTGTATTGTAGAGAAAGCCCTTATCTGTTATTTGAAGATCTATCACTTTGAGGGTCCATGGCAATATTGTCTGAGGGAGGTTCAGTAAAACACGGCTTTAAGTCATCAAGTTATTAGAGTTCATAATTCCCAAGATAGTAAAAGAACAAAAAGGAGAACAACATTTAGGTCAATGAACAGACTTCCTCTGATTCACATTAGAGTAGCAAGCTTAATGAACCGGGTGTTTTATGTCATTTGCAAACATCATCATATAGACTCTGCTCAACTGTGTTTCTGTGTTGTCAGTGCCAAGGGAATACCCAGGGTTCAGCTGATCTCCATCTCCAGAGTGCTCCCATGCAGTAATCTTCCATGTTACTTTTAATTAATAAAGACAGTCATTACAGATTTCTTTCATCTTAAATTCTTTGATTTGCAGACTAAGACATTCTGATACCTCTACCCTCTGCCTGTCTGCGCCCTTTCGGGGCGGTGGGGAGGAGAGGCACTTGGCGGTGCCTGGGGCAGAGCGGAGAGGCTGGATTCGCAGGGTCTGTTCTCAGCTCTGCTGCTGACTTCCCCCTTTGGGGTACTCGATCTCCAAAGGAGTCCTAGTCTACAGCCCCATTTGTCTCTATAAACAATGTCATAAAAACCCCTGATATGCTGTCTGTTAAGAAAGTACCTTTATGTAGGGAGAGCCAGTCTTTGCTGTCTGCGTGCTAGGTACCAACTTCAAATACAGCCCCAAGCAAAGTGGAACACTGTGCTCATAAGTAGCTTCAGGAAGCACTGAGCCAAAAACACACCTCCACAATGCAATCTTTCCCCTGTTTACTTTCTACTCTGGAGTCTGGTACCTCAATATTGGCATATATCAGCAATATATTACTACTTTCTATTGCTTTGGTTTCAGCTACTCTGCACCTTTGAGCAAAGGTGACAAACTGCCCCATGCCCCTCGCTTCTTACTTTAGAAAGCAAAGTAGTACATGCAATATTGTGTTGGTCCTGGGCTATTTCATTATTGCTTTTGCACAAAAGCTGTGCACATCTGCAGTGCTGGAGTTAGGAGTTTAGAGTAAAATTCTTCATAAAATGAGCAGAGACGGTAAGAGCAGGTAGAGCTGTGTTTGTTTAGCTTAAGGAAGCGTGCCCTCTAGTAGCAATGCTGCCTTTGCTTGCACTGATACTGAATTATCAGTATTAATTTTCCTACCACAGACAAGGTCATAGTGATCAAGTGACTTAAATGGCTTTATAATCCTAGGTCCGTTGACTCCTCATGCTTAATTTTTATTCTAGGCAACTTCTTCATGACTTGAAATACTCATGAAAAATCAATAGCCAAAGTCTCTGTACATGATTCAAGATTTTTAGGAATATAGATGAATCTGTTTAGTGTATTTTTAAGGAATTTTCCAAAAAAGTTACTGGGACATCACTTGTCCCCCCAGTTCACCACTCCTCATGTCAACTGTTGATATAGGTGTGCTTGGAGGCATGCAGTTTCAGGGCCTAATAAAAAGTTTTAGAGACTGAAAGGACTGGTACAAAATGTGGGAGATACAATTGCATGGCCATATTAAAATTTTCTCTTACAGCACGAAATAAAGATACCTCTTTATTAATGTGGAAACTCACTTCACTTGAATGAGCCTGTCATACCACAGTTTGCTTACTTGTTTGGCCCATCAGTTGTTGAGAATGCCTAGTAAAAGCATCTGCAGCACAAATGGCTTGCATGTATGGCTCCTTTTGTAAACTTTTTCTTTAGATGAAGACTGATTAGAATAAGGTCTCTACTGATTAAATAAGACTTAAATATTTAAATTCTTCTCTTGCAAAAAATCCAAACAATCCAGGTATTTCATTTGATATGTGCATTTTCACCTATAATTTAATTACAAGCAGAATTCTATGCTCTGAAAAGTTAGAGGGTGCAATCCTTCCTGAAATGTCTAATTAATTTTCATTCGCTATTCTACAAAAGTTATTACTGAGGCGATGGGCATATGTGCAATCTATCACAGGCCAAAATGAGAGTGGTGTAAATTTTTCTGATACTATATGCACATGGGTGGTTCTGGTGTATTGATGCTGTATGGTAAAATTATATCCTAATTAAACTTCTTGTAGCTGATTTGTCTGCTCATACTTTGAGTATTTTATAGGACTAAAAGTTTTGTACTTTTCTAAGTATCTGAGAAGTTTAAGATAGTTGTAGTACAAGCTCATCTAAATAAGCAATAAGCATGTTGTTGCAAGATGAGGAAGGAAATGCATGAAAATCAATGTGAATGACTGGCAGAGGAGAATATTCCAGTCCATTCAATTGAATTGATTGTCACTGCATTCCTTCCTCACTCTCTATTCATCAGCTACAAAAAAAAAAAAAAGGCGAAAGGCAATGGTGCAGGAAAGAGTTAAAACACTGTTTTTGCTGTGCTGTAATGTATGTTGCTGTATCATCTTACGTGGCTAACTTACTAGCACCATGGTAAAATCCACGAAGGTGGATTGCAAAGAAGAAACTGTTTATGCATGGAAAAGGCATAAGAGTTGTGGGCCAACTGAAACAGAGATCGTTAAATATTTTGGCATAGTGGGCAATGCAATAGGAGAGAGCAAACACACAGAATTCAGAAGAGCCTTGAAAACAAGACAAGTTTTGCACTTTAAATAGCTGGAAAAGGGGAGCAATGGTGTGAATGCAAATATAGTGGCACTTAAACCAGCGGGGACTGGGGAAAACAGCACTGTGGAAACTGCAGTTAGTTTGAACTATATAGAGGTAAGTTAAGAGTCAGACTTGTATACAGCAAGTTTTGGCAGTAAAGCCGTGAGTTTTAAATACGTACCAAATACTTGGATGTTCACATTCCAGATGTCGGAGGAGAGCGGGTCAGGGATGTCAAAGATGTGTGCACTTGGGTGGCAGGAAGGTCAATGATGTTATCAGCAATGAGGGGATAGATATACAGTACGGGGAGCGTCAGAGGAAAGATTATTTCAAATAAGGCCAGACTGGTTATATTGATAGTGAGACCCTAACAAGATTGTGTTTGAGAGACAGCTGAAATGTGGAATAGTAGGATTGGAAAAGTAATTCTTCAAGTGATCATCTATAAGGAACGCAGGGACAGAAGTATGAGCACCTTAGAGTAATACTCCATGGTACTGTTTGAAATTCCACCTTCAGTCTTTGGGTCTTTCACCTTTGTCCGAGCATCAAAATCTTAACAATTTGTGCTCACTATGATGTCATCATAGTCAAAGCTAGTCACTGAACTAAATATGCACGAAGATCAAACACTGCAGGTAGTGTATACTCAGTAGCGTATAAACCATAATACTAATAAAAGATATATATTGGGACTGTTTTCCCCATTTACATTGCAAGCCCCAAAGAACTTGGACAGTTCCCAAAAGTCACAGGGCACAGCATTGCTGTCATGTTCAAAGGAGGAGGTGCTTTGAAGAAATGACGTCATTCATCAAGATTTTGTCTTGATTCTTGCTGAAATTAGTTTAATTCAAAATGATAATTCGTTGCTGTGATATGGAGTGTGACTCCCCTCCCCCCCC